>JACCGJ010010508.1:0-13504 GCA_013407085.1 Atriophallophorus winterbourni | reverse complement strand
GCCACCGGTAATGAGATGCATGCGAGTACACGCTGGAGTCTCACTGTCTTGCTATTTTCCTTTTCCTTACCTGTCTAGGTCTGGGCAATCTGACAGTATATTAACCCACGTGCAGTCCTTGACTGTGCGGCACTTTGCCTAGATCAGGCTTGTGATTTGATACATACATAATACGGATGTGCAATTGTGCAGTTTTTCTGTGCTGTGCGGCTAACATCGTGCTAAATTGATTGGTCATCGGTAGTGAGTTGCATGCTGAAACACGCCGGAGTCTCACTACCATTTCTTTCTATTTATTTTGTCATATCTGTCTAGTCCTGGGCACCCTGACAGTATCTCAGCCCACGTGCAGTCTCTGACTGTACGGCACTGCCTGGATTAGGGTTGTGCTTTCATACCATACCTAATATGGTTTAACGAACGACCATCAAAGGTAAACCGTTTTCCAATCAATGATTGTTATTCTTTTACATCATGTAATGCGGCACATCGCTACTACAGCCGATGATTTCTATTTGTTTTCCACATTGCCATTATCCTCAATGCCTCTAATAAATATCACCATCAAGGGCTTGAAGAATGGTTCAACGAACATCGCTGTCTACCCAGTGTTTGATATTTTGCGAAGAGACTTTAGTCTGTTTGTCCCCATTTCAAGCACTTTGCTTGAACACCCCTAAAGGTATTCCGTATTCGCGAGCTTTTAATCTCACACGTACTTTCGACTGGTTTTTTGATGTTTCCAATTACCCGGTTGGCACTGTTCGATCACTGGCAAACAACAAAATTGACGCCTTGGACATCGAAACATCCTGCATTCGTTTGTTTGTATGAAAGCACAAGCCCGATCCAGAGACTGTACGTGGGCGATATTACTGTCAGGTTGCCCAGGCCTAGACTGATATAAGAAATAGAGATTTGTTCAGTAATATGCAAGCCGGGAGACTTCATGGATGGCTTAGCTATAGGTGGAAACTCGAACGGTCGACAATTGCAGTGAAACTTCCGCGAGATTTAGCTTGCAACTCAATACTGGTGCCTGCCTTTATACCATTGTTTGTCATATTTCTGATAGAAGCATGGTCCATGTTCACACTTTTTCTGTTTCATGTTACAGAACTTTAATTTTCCATTAACAATTCTCTTTCAGCTCACCGTGTCTCCAACTGAATATGCTATTAACAAATGCTTTCTCCCAACTGAATCTACGATCATCACACTCTACGTATTCTTCTTGTCGGTTGCTGTGTTTTGGCGTACTCGCAGATGTTTTCGTCGATGTTTTATACGAATATTACGTTGCTTATCTTGAACAATGGTTTTGTATTCTTATTCCGAGTGAATAAATTTTCTTGATTGCCTCAATGAACTTTTACGCAACACCATTTGTGAACATTTGAATTCTGTATTTTCACGCGGTATGTGTTCCCGTTGAAGTGGTGGTTGTTCAACTACAACGCAGTAGGTGTCAGCTTGATTATGCTAACTACCTCAACGAGCCAGTATTTTGCTGGTCGGGTCTATCAGTACCCTTGATTGCCCTTGATTGCGAATTTGTTCTAAATCCTTGGACCCTAACCCATCGACCAAACCATGATGTAATTGAGGTTCTTGTTTGGATTCGCCCCCCCCCAGTAGACCCAATTTATTTTTATGCAATCGAGCAGCACTTCTGTGCTGTACAGCTAACACCGTGCTAAATTGATTTGCCACCACTTGTTAGCTGCATACGAATACACGCTGGAGTTTCACTCCCATTGCTATTTTCCTCCCACATATCTGTTTAGGCCTGGTCAACCTGACAGTATCTTATCTCACGTGCAGTCTTTGCCTGAGTCAGGCTTGTGATTTCACACATACGTACACGAAACGAATTGTCATGCAACGCGCAAAACAGTGGGATCGTTCTGTGTGTGAGCTGAAATACTGAAAGGTTGGATTCTCTTAGGGCATTGTTCAGCCTCTTATCAAGTTAGTTTATATGAAGAACTTTTAGAGCGAATACTATGCAAAGTCTGCTGATATATACCAATCACAAACGATTTGCTTCATTTTTCAAACCAATCTAAGGTTGCCTGCCCAATGATTTCATTGATCTAAAAGGATCTTTTAGAAATTAGTTCATGCGTTATTATTGTTAAATCGATTCTAGTTGGTTTTCTTCCCGTTATTGATTAAGCGTTGTTGCCTTGATTCGGTATTGTGAATGTGTGAACATGCGGCTGTCATCCATCTAACAGTTCGCTAATCATTTCGCAGCTAGACTACAATAGGTACATTTTATGGCGTGACTGTTGAAACACCCCGATCAATCGTTTTTTTAAATTTGTCTCAAGATTTTGGGTGATGATAATTTGCAAAACAACGCCTTTCTTTCCAGTAACTCGTTTTGTCATCCTGACATGAATCATGTTGGACTAAGTTCAGCCTATTTTTGATGTTGTAGATATATGTGTCTGATTCCGCATCAGAACCCCCTATTCTATCCAAATGTCTGACGATTCTCCTGAATCGTCTCGTTTAATAGGCCCGTCCTTACAACCAGACGATGTTCTTCCGACGGGTGGAATTGGACCAGCCATTCCTGCGGAAGTTTTCAAAGCACGTTTGGCCGAATCTACCGTCCATTGTGATGCAGATCAGCCTGTCCCTGTCACAGCTGATTTGGACACAATTGGTCCTCTCATTCCTGGACAAGAGTTGCACGAGGAGCTACGTCATTTGAGATCTGATGCGGTAAGTCACTATTCTTGTCATTCGTCAACACTCGCATTCCCATAACTTCCACGCATCGCTTCTAATCACGTTTCTAGTTTCCCGATCATCGACCGGATCTTGAAACCGAAATGTTAAATTTTATTATATCTTGTCTTTGCAGCTCTTTCATCTGGCAAGTGATGTATTCACACTGGTGTCGTGCCATACGTCTGAATAGATATCTTTTTAGAAATATTCGTAGTGTCTATTTACTTGAAAGTCTTTCGTTTTCGCTCTTGTTCGGTCAATTTCCCAGCTACTTACATTTTTCTGTATGTATAATGTGTGAGATCACAAGCCTGAAACGGCGCTTAGCTAAGGTACTTCCAGGTTGCCTATGCCTAAACAGGATTATATCCCTCGGTGGCTATCTAAAGTACGTATATTTTGTACCATATTTCTTTTTCAGTTCTCAGCCAGCCAACCAGTCCAATCCAAGTCATCAACTGGCAAATTGAAACGTGAATCCTGGATGACGGAATTGCTTCCGATATCTGGTAGCAACGCCGCTCTTGCGGCTCTGAAGCCGCGTAAATTTAGTCAAGCCTCTTCTTCCAACCCCACGGGATGCGACAGTTCATGGTTTCGCGCCCCCAATGACGCTCCGGATACCAGTGCGACACCTGATGTTTTGGTAAGAGAATATTTATCATTCTCTTATTTGTGCTCGTACTGCCGTGTTACTTTTACTTACTTTTACTTTTGTGCGACTATCTCCTCCTGGAGTATGAGTCGGCTTCAATGAAGGTTCTTGGGGATTTGGGTACAAAGCGGCTTCCCCAGCACCACTCGGCGTTTGTTCGAGTCAGCTTCTCTAGCCTTTGGACAACCAAGTGCGACCTGCAAGGCAGCAGGAAGTTGCCAGAAAGAGGTGGTGTGCACCAACTCATCGTCTACCAGACTCTGTTCCAGGTTTTTTCTCAGGGTTTTCTCGCGATCGGGTATCCCACAAAGCAGCGGAGGTTTAAAATCAGGGTTTTCCTTCCCTCCAGAATAACGAGCTCCATCTGCCCGAAGCAAACTGGTTTTCAGGCGCCAGTCACTCGTTTTCGCCCCTTCTCCTGTTGGTAGAAGCTGTTATGCCGGACTCGGGGAGCTAGTCGTGCAGGCCAGAAGCTGGACTTGGTTGTCAGAGGCTATTTGAGACGCGTGCCATATGGGAACATTTTATAAACAATGGGTGCTTATCCCCACTGCCACCCCCGGCCATGACAACCTTTGGTACTCGCTTAGGCGGTACACACACAAACAATACTGCCGTGTTAGCAACATGAAAGTGGTTGTTGAGTTAATGTGGCATGGAATTGTTTGTTTAGCGTTTCAGCCCATACATGTTTATTTTGTGTCTGCGGTTGAACGGTTTTCTGCCATGCGTCCATTATTTTTAGTCACGCGAAACATAATCATTCTGTTTTCACTGCAAATGGCAAGGACGGGCCCCGATTATAAATACTGTCGCATTGATCAAAATAAAACGTTAACTACGTGTGGGGTGTGTGGTTGATGAAAATGCATGCAAATGCATATTTTGGTTAACTATGTGTATTTATCGTATCGTCATTCACTATGCCAATTTTGTTCGTTTTGTTTTTTTAAAAACTTTTCGATTTTACCGCTTTCATACATTACGAACTCTTTTCTTGTCATTTACACCTGATAAGAAACCACAACCCAAAACCAGCAGTGGGTCATAAGTGGCGACGTGATCAGCTAGCGGGAAAGAGGTCTGCTTTGGTTAAATATATTATTTCACTCACCCGTGTATTGCCAAAACTTGATCGGATTTCGTTAGTTGTGCTATTGGATGCAACAGATAACTTTACTAAACATTTGTCTCTACGGTTAATACTGTCGTCAACGAGTTCATAGCACCTCTGCAAAACGTGTAAAGTCTTGTTAGGCTAACGCTACGATGTTTTCTTTTGTATGATTTATACTGTGGCTTTACGTACAACTTCGAACTATGGACAAAAAAGGCTGTCTTGGTGCTTAACTTTTCGGGCAATTTAAAACTACCATTACGCACCCCCGTTGCATGGCCTACTCAGAACTCAGAGCGTTTTTTGGTACAAAAAGCAATAAGCTTAACATTAACCCTAGGATTAGGAGGTTTATGGAGTAAACATATAAAAAAACTCCCAAAAATCACTAGGGACAGTCAAATACAGAATGGTTCGTCTTATACTCGTCGAGTTTAGAAGCAAAACCTCATAATAATACTGAGCGTGTGATTTCTTCAGGCAAATAGTTCTAAGTGAAACAAATTCTTACCGAGAAAAAATTACGACAAATATCCAAACGAGAATGAGGAATGCTTAAAGCCTCTGAATCTGTTCGCGTTCGAGTAAGGCTATTGGGCTTTAGCAAGTGTTTAAGGGGATGGTTCTCAGTATGTACGATTTTGAATATCAACAGGAGGTCACTCAGTATCCGTCGTAGGGTAAAATCATCTAGATTTAGTTTTAACATTCGCTCTTTGAAAGGCGCATTTCTGTAAAGGGAGACCAACTTTGTCGCACGATGATAAATCCTGTCAAGTAGTTCGATATCCTTCCTTAACCATGGTGCCCAGGTTTGGATGGAATATTTCATAACAAGACGTACATACGTATTAATTAACCGGGGTAAAGTTTCGGGCGTGAAAATATTGAATATCCTTTTTAGAAGACTCAAGATACGATTGGCTTTATTGTACACTGTCCGGCAATGATGCCCAGACTTAAGGTTAAATGATACCCAGATACCGAGATCTTTTTCTGCAGTGGTTCAGACGAGATCTTGGGTGCCAAGCTGATACGTGTGGTTCAGAGATTTTCCAAGCCGCAGCATTTTACATTTCGCAGAGTTAAATGTCAACTCATTTGTCTGCGACCAACGGAATAAGGTGCACAGATCCCTGTTGTAATGCCATATAATCATTAACAGATCTATCACGTTTCCATATTTTAATATAATAGGCAAACAGTATCAAGTTACATCCAATATCCTCTACTATATCGTTTATATACGGATGTGCAATCGTGCAGCATTTCTGTGCTGTACGGCTAACATCGTGATAAATTGATTAGCCAACGGTAATGAGCTGCATGTTGAAACACGCTGGAGTCTCACTACCATTTCTATTCCCCCCCTCATACCTGTCTTGACCTGGGCATCCTAACAGTATCTTAGCCCACGTGCAGTCTCTGAATGTGCGGCACTTTGCCTGGATCAGGCTTGTGCTTTCATACCATGCCATACCATATACACTAAGAATAGAAGAGGTCCAAGCACCGAACCTTGCGGAACTCCACTTGTGACGTCTATTCTTCTAGAGAGGGTGCTGCTAACGCGAACTTGGATGTGCCTATCAGTAAGATAGTTTCTTATCCCATTCAGCAGCATTCCCGTTATTCCATAATCTCCGAGCTTTTTGTTAGAATGTCATGGTTGAATTTGGAAATATCGATTTAGCAATCATGTACGACCTCACCTTCGTCTAGTGCGTTGGTCTAATCCGCTAACGTTGTAAGAAGGTTAGATAAACAGCAACGATTTCTTCGAAAATCGTGTTGTGCTGCGGTCAAAATATTTGGCCGCCTAGTTTCGGTTAGAAAGCAACCAACGGTGAAGCGAATTAATAAGCTCATGTCGGTGTTAATATCAACTTGCTCACACGTTGGCTGAGTCACTTATTGCAGGTCCCATCTTGAAAAGTTTTACACCGCGCTAAAATTGATGTAAAACCCGATGAACCACCCGTTACCTGTCAATTGCTATTCAAAACAGTGCGCCTCGCTGACAAATTTGCGCAGATTGGTATCTCGGTTATTGACAGAATTCCGTTGCCATTGTATTGGAAATCTGATACGCCATATTCATTCAAAGATGAGTTTGGCATACCACCGCATTAAAGCTCTGAACTTTCGGATCGTTTAGTGCCGAAATTTAAAGATCTTGCAACCAATCGCTATTATCGTGTTCCCCAATCATGTTTTTATTTTCAGGAACGTGAGGATAGAAACAATCAGTTAAAACGGTCTATGGATAGCGCTTATGATGAACAGATGCAGAAGGAATTCAAGGTATTTGAGCTGTTTAACCAAACGTGCTTCATAGAAATCTCAAAAAAGTAAAAGCTTGTTGGACTTACATCAAAAGAATCTCAAGCGTGAAGAAAAGAAAAAAGCGAAGAAGGCTAAGCACAAGGTAACTACATCCAGTTCTTTGTTTCCTTACTTTTCTCTTGCAGAAAAAACATAAAAAGCATCATCGCTCACCTTCACCTAAAGAACAGCAACCGACCAGACGTCCATTCGATCGAGACAAGGATTTGAAGACGTCATGTTTGGATGCTGTCACTCGCAACAAATTGATCCAACACTCCAAGCAACTTTCCAGTAAATTTGCACCTGGTTCCAGACAATTTTTGTAATTATTTTAAAGCTTTTATTCATACCTTTCTCGCATGTGTCACACGGTTCTATCTGATCTTCGGGCCGAATTCATGGTATTTACATTTGGGACTACCTCTAGTTTTGGTAGATTATCAGATTTTAAATCTACTATTGGCCAGCATTCTAATGTGTTCTTTTGTATTCAAACTGTAAAAATAGTGACTTAATTCGTTCGCGTTTATGTAGTAGTGCCTTGATATTCCGTCAAAAATAATCGTCATAATCAAAAACGAGCGGCATTACAACGGTAGCAAGTACCAAAAGCTCAACTCTCATGCAACCGTGACATTAAACATTCTAGAAAGATGAGGAAGGGTAGGACCTTAAATGCTACTAAAGCTATAGAAGATTAGTGATGAGGGGCGTACACTTCCAGTCAAACATGCATTCTGTTTTACCATCTGAAGAGCTTTCAATTTGCTCCCGTCAATTCAAGTTTCACGATATAACATCCAGAGAAAAAGCCCTAGTAAATCAAAATAAGAATGTTTTTTGTGTTCTCAAAAACGTGCCACAAAAAACTTTTTAGTGGTATTGTGTGATTTCAATACCAGAGTTGGTGCAGATTACGAGTCCTGGCAAAACTGCATCGGAGGATTCGGTGTAGGCAAAACGAATGAAAATGGACAGCGCCTTTTATACATGTGCACACAGTTCAGTCAGTATCTCACAGACTGTTTTCAACGTACCGTGCGGTCGCATTATTTTGAGCTCCTGATTATCAGGATATACTTTTCTTATATTTACGCGTACTTGAATTTATTATACCTTGTTGGACTCCGCTCGAAGTCAGCTTTCTGGATATACCACTCGTAGCGGTATTCGATAATACGAGCAAATTCGGATTTCTCGTGATTTTCCCATATTGGATCTACGCGTGCAACCCTGTTAATACTCGTCAAGTCCTCGAAGGGGTTGGTGTTATTGGAAAGATCTTATTCTTCGCCGTCGACTGGTTATATATTCAACATCGTGAGATCAATTACCGAAGCGTATCGCCGAAATCAAATTTGATTTTGCTCTTATTAGTGAACAACACTTTTCGTCGTGGTCACGATATTCATCATCGATCGCTCGACAGAACCACTGCCTGTGCACACACCACTGAACGGTACTGCACACAAACTTGACCAAATGACCCCGAAAAGGATACAAAGCGCACTGAGCTGCATGTGTACGGTTTGTGAAAAGTCAGTAAGTCCTAAGGCCAAGTCTGTCACGTGTTACGATTGCTTGTCGAAAGTTCATGCTAAATGCGACAAATCGCTAACCTCGGATTTAGTATCGATTATTAACGGAGATGTTTATCCCGGTGTTTGTTACGTTTGCCAATCTTGCAAGGCCAAAAAACAGCGTCATTCTCGGAGGTGAAAATCCCTGAGAATGAAATTTAGAAGCATCTAAACGGACTGGAATCCAGTATGCATAAACTGAATGAATTGATAAACAAGGTAATAAAGGCACCATTGTTGCCCGACTTAGAGGTTACTGCCGAAGAGCCGGTAGAAAATCCATCATACTCGAACAGGCCAACATTTGACCAGATAACCGCGCAGTGATCAGTGACTCCTCGACTTAACGGAAACGAGAAAGGACTCAGAAAAACCACTACTAAAATGACTGACTCAAATTATAAAACAAAATCCGCGGGTGTAAACCTTAGTGTTATATGTACAAATGTGACCGAGTCGCAGGAAACGCTGTTCGAAGCTAAGCAAAAACACGACTTAGCTGAGTGGTATAAACTCTGTAGTCAGATGAGACTGGCCGCAGTTACTCCCTCATCAATAGTTCGATTAAACCGCCACCTAAATTCTCCTCACAAGGATGATCCTCGCCTTTTAAGAATAACGCTGCAATCTGCGGATGACGTGGAACGCGTACTCTTAAACGCTTACCTTCTTAGAGGTGTTCCAGAGACTACATGGCGTATCCATGGTGGGAGCGAATGTCGTCCAGAAAATCTCGAGAAGGAAATAATCCAAGAAGTATTGTAATTCTAGGCGTTCCGGAAGATGTTGCCTACGTACCATCCCAAGAAACGTCTGAGCACGATCACAAACAGTGGAAATATCTAGCCGAAATTATTGGTATTAAATATGCCATAATTGTGGATGCTTTTAGGATACCGCGGTCTGCCAACTATAAAGGGCAAGGTCCTAGCCCTTTAAAGCTAACCTTCTTCACAACCGAAATGACCGATTCTATCAAACGTGAATAGAAAGCGAATAGAAAAAGCTACCCCAAAACGTCAAGTTGAGCTTGCCCAGAGTAATAGTCGGAAGCAAGCAAACGGATTGTACCGACCCACAAACGCCTAGTGATGAGGTTCAACCTGACTGTCATGCGATAGCTCTGACTCTAACCGAGTTGGCCCTCTGATAACTTTTCATGATTTGAACATCACAAACTTTATAGGATGTTTATATAAAAATGCGCAAAGCCTTCCGAACAAATTAGCTGAGTTAACCGAGATATGTTAGCGCTACTCTCATAATACTATTGCCATTACAGAAACATGGTATTCTTCCCAATTGATTGAAACGGAGATATCAATTCCAAATATGAATTTGCTAAGGAACGACCGAGAGAGAAGTGGTGCTGTTGCTCTTTATTATCATAATCGACTATAGTGCCATCCAATAGACAACACAGAATTCACGCTCGAGGATACAATTTGCTGTTCGTTAACCCTGATGCCTGGTGAAGTTTGCATTATTGGTGCGGTCTAACGATCCCCTTCATCTACGGAATCGTACAACGGAAGGTTGATCCAAGTGCTTCAGCGCTTGACTCGCACACAGCAAGAAACGACACTTATTATGGGTGATTTTAATCTGTCCACCCTTTATCTCAGGGATGATCACTCCATACAAACGCTAGAATACCGATTTAGAGAGGTCCTAGATTCAGTCCCGTTATACAAACATGTTCACGAATGCACCCGGAGGAGAGGTTCTGACCGCCCCTCTGTCTTGGTGTTAACATCGGAAGAACAATCTATCGAAACAATCGAATTCCATTCAGTGCTTGCTCCGAATGTGGTGGTTCGACGGGTAGATACATTGGCCATGATTAAATCGCTCGTGCAGATTCCGCATTTTTAGACGGACAATATCAACTTTGGCTAGCAATGAAACGAACTTGTAGGTTTTCTGAAACTGAAGATAGACGAGAACTCGCAGATCGTTCAGAAAAGGTGCGTACATGAACTTTGTATTGTTGTCCGCAGCAGAACAAAAAAGTGGATAACACTGAAGCGAGCAGCGTGGGTAAAACATAAAGCCAACAATACTTCTACTTCTTGGCAACATATCCGTATGTTACGCAACAAAGTGAGTTCACTTATTAGAGAGGATAAGGAAGCGCACCAATTGAAGCTGCTGTCAAAAATGGAACGCAACCCTGTGTTACTATACAAAATCATGAACGCGAAAGCGGAAGTCAAACCAGGTTTTTTCCATCCATAATGGTGAAAAACTCACTGAAACAGCGTTGGAAACCGCAAATGCTCTGGCAATTTACCATTCTAAAGTGTTCGTGCCAAAGGTTTAAGCGGAATGTTCTGAGTATTCAATCGAAACAGGAATCGAAACATTGTGCGATATTTCGATAAATCCAGTGATTGTCGCAAATTATTTGCTGAAACTAAATGTAAGAAAATCCCATGGAGCGGATGGCATTACACCGGATGTGCTCAGGTTCTGTCACCGTTAGCTTTATGAACCGCTCTCTAGCCTGTTTAACTATTCGTTGCTTAAGGGAGTGGTATCAAAAGATTGGAAGTCCAGCGTGATAACACCTACCTTTAAAGGCGGCTGCCAATCTGGCACTGTAAATTATCGTCCCATCACACTTTTACCTGTTATTGCTAATGTCATGGCACGTATAGTTTTGAAAAGAATGGTTGCACACTTTGAATTGAATACTTTGTTTTCGCCAGCGCAGCATGGATTTCGAACTCACCGATCTTGTCTCACAAATCTCTTAGCATTAGACGACTGGACCGAGGAGTTTGATAGAAGTTTTCACATCCACGTCTGTTACCTAGACATTTCAAAAGCTTTTGACAGAGTCAATCATGATTTGCTTTTCGAAAAACTGACACCTTTAGGAATATGTGAACCGCTCCTCTCATGGCTGTGCGACTATCTGACAGATCGCGACGCCCGAGTTAAAGTTAACGGAGTGCTATCTCAAACGTTCAAACCACCAGTGGAGTCCTACGAGAATATGTGCTAGGTCCGCTTTTTCTTTCTGTTGTACGATTTGCCCCCCCCCTCATATCTTCCAAAATTATCCCGTTCGCGGATGATATGAAACTTTGGACGCCAATTAGTTCTGCAGAGGACTGTGAGAAACTATAAATGGATTTGTACGGCGTGTCGAATTGGGCGGCCATGAATGACATGTCATTCAACATACAGAAATGTAAGATGCTCCATCTTACCAAGAATGTTCCTTGGACATGTCGATTGGGAACTGGAAACCTAGCAGGAGCTCGTTAAAAAAATCTTGGAGCATGGATTAGCGGAAACCTGAAGAGCACAGAGCACGGCCAGAATATATATCGACGGGCCAACCGATTGTTAGGTATCTTTCGAATACTATTTGGAAGATTCTCTCTGGTAACGTTATCAAGGATAATGAATGTCTACCTTCGCCCTACGATGGAGTATGCGGTAGAGGTCTGTGCTCATTGGCTGCTAAATGATATTGCTTTCTCGGATATAATCTATCATAGCGCAACAACGTTAGCGATGGGTCTTCGCAATGACATCCACTGAAACACTTGCAAGATGTGTGTGATGGAAAAATGACACGTGGACATACATTATCCTTTTACGTTCCAAGTTCCCGTATTGATTGTCGGCGCCATTTTTTCGCAGTACGTGCTATATTTCTTTGGAATTCCCTACCCCAACTTGTGGTGGACTCTCCTTGACTGGCGATTTATAAAGCAAAATTGGACTTGCACTTGCAAACGAACATCATTCGTGACCTTCATATTTGATATTATCTATTCCTTTTATACTATTGTAATTTTCATGTTTTTATTCATACCGTAATCCTGTGGTGTTGTAAAGTATTAACTTTTTAACCACAAATCCTTGAATCTAAATTGTCTGCTAAGCCTAGGATAGACGTCACTCGCATGTGCGAACCTAATCTAGCTGCGCGATTTGCAAAAGCATTCACAGTCGACCAAAGTCGAGTTCAATATGACAACCCCACTCGAATCGGCTTCAGAAAACTGAAAATCGATAAAACGCTGCATATGCCGTGTCGCACTTTCCACTTTTGATCCGAAGAAAGCTCGTACGAGCGATTGTTCGAAGTGAAAGCTTCTGAGATGATTGCTATGTTAGATGAGAAACGGTCTGCATTCTTGAGGTTCAAAGGTATGCCAGCAAATGAAAACTTACGACTTCTAAGAACAGCTAGAAATAAGGTCCAAAAGATTGCAGAACAATACTCATGAAACTGACCTCATACCTTCAAGACTTGGCAGAATAAAGATTTAGAGCAAGAAATATCTGGAAAAAATACAGCGGCCGACAACCTTCTGTAAAGTCTCAGAATCACTCTCGACCCTGCTACCACCACCGCTGATTTGGCGAACACGCTGGTCGATGCACTAAGCCCTGCACAATCACCTCAGATTCTAATGATCATGGGTAACGAGCCATCCTGGCACTAGATAACTTTAGCTTAATTCACCTATACGGTTCTCTGCCGTGTATTAGTGCATGGTACACATGCACATTTTTGCGGGGCCTTCAAATCGGCCGTGCATGCAATTAATTTCTCCAAGGGTAAAATGCATCAAATATTTTCGAATCAACTGAGGTCAGATTTGGACGTGCACTTCAGAACGAAGTACGAGATACCGGGACTTGCAGTGAAACGTTTGACTCGAAAACTTTTGCTAGTAAACTGGATCGTATATCAATCAATTAATACGGACAAGAAAAATCGTTCAGTCGAAAAATTGTAACTCGATGTCGGGACATGTTTATCATTTTTTTAAATTTGTGGTGAAATTATTGTAACAGTTGAAAATTCGTGTGTACGAATAAAGTCAATTTTTTTCTTTTCTGTCTTTCTAGATACCGCTGCGCTACCTGGCAAAATTGTTAGCCGTCTTTTATACGTCTCGGACCACAAAACTGAATCGCGTTTTTGGTAGACATCGGTGCAAAACTCATCGACATTCCACCTTTCGAAACCGAACGCAATTGTTCGTCAGGATTGACCCTTCAGTCGGCTAACGGTACCCGAATAGCCACCTTTGGTAATCGGAATCTCTT
>JACCGJ010010502.1:0-14151 GCA_013407085.1 Atriophallophorus winterbourni | reverse complement strand
CGGTATATTACTTCTCCTTGATGATTGTCCTGATTCATTCCTGTGGAACACCCTCTTCAACGCCATTCGCGTTCACCTACGAATCCCACAACACAAGAGAAAGCCAGTTGGTTTCTTGCGCACACAACGAACAAGACATGCCCATCTTATAACGTCAAATCACTTAACCATGACACTGAACTAATACATGTCTGTCCGGTTGTCACTTCGATCTGATTTGTCAATCGATTTCCCGACAACCGGTTCACTTCAAGCCCTCATTACACAGGCTGATTTGAACGACCTTGACAAATTACACATTGTTCGATAGCAGCTGACGTTGTCCATCTACTCATATTACCGAAAATGTTGTCGCTCGAAACGTTTTCATGTAATCCTTCCGAAGCTCTAATTCGTAAGGGTTCGCGATGGTCGTCGTCGGACTTTTCAGTGTTTTATGCTCTCTTGCTGTACCGGAGGGCGGTGTTCAGAATATGATTCAAAAGATCGTGATTAGCACCCATCCTTAATACACTCCAAATCTCTACACTATGCTATTACAAAAGGATCTTGATACGCTTCACAGCTGGTCGTTGAAGAACAAACTGCCGTTTAACTTCAACAAATGCAGGATCATGAATGTGGGGAATCGAGTAGAGTTCACATATCACATAGGTTCGCATGTCCTTGAAAATTGCATTGAAGAAAAAGATTTGGGTGTCTGGATATGTTCCAGTTTAAAAAAATCACTTCAAACTAACAGTGCCTTTAAAAAAGCAATACGTGTTCTAAATCTACTCAAACGGTTATTTGGGAAATTTTCGCCCAAGATATTCCCAAGGATCATGAATACATACTTGAGACCAGTCATGGAATACGGTGTGCAGTCATGGTCTCCGTGGCTCAAGAGGGATGTGGAACTTATGCGGCGAATCTATAACCGCTCAACAAAACTAGTTCTCAGCATCCGAAACAAACCATATAAACAAAGGATAGCTCAACTGAATCTGTTCGATTTTCCTTATCGACGAACCAGAAGAGACCTTATCTTACCTTACAAAACATTCCATACCCCGAACCATCCCTTACAGAATTTATTAACGAGAAAGGATACGAGGAATTATCGGACCCATGAATATGTGCTGGTCGTACCCCATTCCCGCCGGAACTGTAGAATGTATTTTTACTCTGTCCGTGTCTGTTTTACTTGGAACAGTTTACCTTCAACCGTTGCTCACGCCACTAGCTTGCATGACTTTAAAACGAAATTAGACGAATTTTTATTGCATTATTCGTTTCCAGAACACTCATATACTGTTTAATCTACGTTCTTATATTGTTTATACACTTAAATTTCAATTTTTACTATCCTATGGTTGTTGCTTTTTAGACCATCAAAAACTTTGAATTACTTTGAAAAGAAGCGTAGTGCTTTTACCCCATTACTTATTGAATCTTACACTCACACCTCACTATACGTGAGGGTTTACAAGACAAATCAAAATATTTGTTCAATATTGGGATATACAATTCAATTCAATTTAAATGGTCTAAAAACCAGGGAGGATCAAGCCCAGCAATATCTTGTCACAAAACGGAAAAATATGCGAACAAAAATGCTCATTTGCATGCAATTTCATCACACATACAAACCCCGTGACCGGTTTCGTGCTGTTTGCACTCATCGGGTACGAACAGTTGGAAAGATATGCGGTTTTTTACGTAAGCGGCATTTTTAACTCTGTTCAATTCCATGCATACACGGAACTTACTGAAAGATTTACTTAATTTCGAATTGATCGCAAAGTACTGCGATAAATCATGAGGAACGTAATAATGTATACTGAAAAAGAATTTAGTCTTATCCAACGAAATAAAAATTTGCTGGTTGAGCAATAAATGCGCCCTTTTAAAATTCCAAAAATTCTATTGTTATAGCAGTGTTTATATCCCACCTACCTATTTGTATTCATCCTGTTTGAACTCATCCAAAGCATATGGTAAAGCTATTCTTTTGAGAAGTTATTTGAGTGGGTGTTTCCTACCAGCAAAAATTTTAGGTTGCAAATCAACAAAAATTTACAAGCGACTGTGATTCTTCATCGAACAGATGCAACTCTTTATGCACCGTGAACGTGCATCTATCGCAGGCACCAATCAGTGCATAAAAATATCGACATTTTATGGAAAAGTCATGCGTGAGAAACGCCTTCGTTCTAGAGAAAGTTATGTCTATATGAGGCAATGTCGTTCCAGTATAATATGGGCACCAAGATTTGTGACAACTTCTTGCAAATTGCGATTTTTGGAAAGTCGCAAATCCTGAGAGTATGACGACTTCAGAATACCCCCAAAATCGGCATTTGTTGAAAATATTTATTAGGCCAAAACATCTCATCAGCGTTCGTCAAGAGGTATTAGACACAAATGATGGGTATACTATGATGTACCTGAATTAATATTTGATGAAAATCACATTAAACAGTTATGCAGGGTATTCAGAAAACATTCTGGTTAGAATGCTTTGAACTTTGACAGTGGTTCACGTTATAGTAAGGAAGAGCTTTGATTTTCACCGACGCAACACTTGATTGAGGACGGAGAGTTCAAGAACATCAATTAAGAAACATGATATCCGGACAAATATTCAACTATCTAGATACTATCAAGGCTCACTGAACCTGATCTTACTGTCTCCACCTGACGATGGCAAACAGCCTGAAACCGGTAGTGGTGTGTAAGGGATGGGGATGTGAGCAACACATTACTTTTGTTATCTAGATACTAATTTAGCAGAACAGGCTTTATGAATTTTTGATGTCTGACATGAAAGTTTTACACAGCATAAGCATTTAGGAACGCTTGCGTGAGTATGTGATTACATTATTTACTCACATTCGTTTAAATGACGCAGGAGATTACAAATGACGAGATCTCAAGTAAACCCATTTGCTGAATTCATTAATTGTCACAAGTTAGCCGACAAGCGTGAAAAATGGCTTAAGATGACCTAGTTTTCGGACTGTTGAGATTGACCTACCTTGAGGATATGCTCAGTTGATCTCTCGTGGAACAAAGTACCAGTCGGCACAATTTACAAGGGGATGCCCAAGCGAGTTTTCTATGCTCAATGACCGCGATTCTACGGAGAGGAACAATAATTAACCAATATATAGTGTGCTGATCCCATCCATGGCACTTGCATTGAGAGTTTGTTTTGATGCCACTGATGAAATTTATCGGAGAGAACACCCTTTCATCCATGATAGGGAGGAAACACAGCGATAATCAATTGAATAACCGTAGTCGTACAGTTTCCAAGTATTGATGACCGTATTAGAGGTAGCTTCACTTAAGAGACGAATACGAGTGCCTATCAAATCTTTTTCTATTTGGTTGTTGTCCAAACACATGGAAACGCCGAGTTTCAGTAAACTACACATGGGCAACGCAATTCATACCAACGTAGAGCGCGGTTCGGTCGCGCTAACGATATTCATCAAAGATCGCTCGACAGAACCACTGCTTGTGCACACCGCTGAACTGTGCTGCTCACAAGCCTAACCGAATGACCCCGTAAAGAAAACAAAGCGCCTCGGGCTGCATGTGTACGGTTGATCAAAAGTCGGTACGTCCTAAGGCGAGGTCTGTCACGTGTTATGCTTGTTTGTTGAAAGTGCATGCAAAATGCGACAAATCACTGACCTCGGATTTAGTATCGATTATTAATTGAGATAATTGTCATGGTTTGTCTGGCTGGTATGCATGGCCAGACCGACAGCGACATCTTTTGAGGCAAACACTGCTGACTATGAAATTGAAACGCGTTTAAATGGACTGGAATCAGGAATTCATTAATTGACTGAACTGATAAAAAAACGTCATTAATATACCTTTGATTCCAGACTCACAGGTTACTACCAGAGCCCGTATTGCATGTGTCACACTCTAACAACCCAACGTTTGCCCAGATGGTGACTAAAGAAGGTAAGTGTTCGACGGGCGCACTGATTCCTGAACTTTACACAAAAGAGGAAGTTCTGAGAAAAACCACATCATAAAGAGCCAAAAAACTCTATAAAGCACGGAAAGACTTTAAGCGTAATCTGCACCAATATACGCTCTTTCAAGCAAGGCAAAAACATGACCTTGAAAATTGGTTCGGTATTTGCAATCGAATTGGCTTAGACGATATACACGCCTCACCCGAATCAAGACAAGCCGCGTTTGCTTATGATCACTTTTGCCAACGAAAAGGACAAGAAAAATTTCCTACTGAATTCGTTTGACTACATTGCCCCCCTCGGTCGGGGTGAACATCTTGTTTAGCTTCGAATATGCATGCAGCACTAGATGAGCGTGTCTGCAAAACTATTCAGAAGGATCGACTATGCGAGTTGGGTTAGTAACTTGGAGAGTGCTTGATTATCACAACACCGAAACACACTGCACTGCACTCACAGAAAGACTTCAGTCAAAAAATATCAAAATTCGCGGCAAGCGACTTTCGCTTTAAGATTCGTAGTCGCACGAAAAAATGGATCGGGCAAAGGAACTCTGCTTGGGTTGAACATAGAAATACCAGGACTGATGCTTCCTGGCTTCAGAATTCGAAACAAAGTAAACTCTCTCATCAAGGAAGACAAGTAAAATTACCATCCCTTTCTATCTTTGAAGATGGAAGGAAATCTTACATTGCTATATCGGATTGTCAATGCTCGATCGAGCGTGAAACCAGGTGTGTTTCCTGTGCTTACTGAGGATGGATTAACAGTCTCAGCAAAGGAAGCAGCTGATGCTCTCGCTCGATTTTATGCTAAAGTATTTAGTCCGTTAACAATTAGATTGATTGAAGAATTACCGCCATCTACTGTGACGCAACAGCTAACTGAGATCGATATCAATTCAGCGATTATACAACATGTGTCGAATGATCCTCAGGAAATCCCCTGGAGCGGGCGGAATCATACCAATCATACTGAAATTCTGTGACCGGCAGCTGTGTGAACCATTAAGTGAATTGTTTAAACATTCTCTAACCGAAGGAGTGATGCCAAGAGTGGAAGACACCTATCTGCAAGGGTGGTAGCCGTTCAGGTCATGCAAACGACCATCCTGTCACCTTACTCGCTGTGATATTCAAAGTTCTAGAGTATAGTGACAGAAAAATAGCTAGCATCCACGCTTGCTATCTGTATATGTCTAAAGCTTTTGACCGAGTTGATCACTTTCGACTAATACAAAAGCTGACGCAGATGGATATCAGCGGACAGCTACTCGTATGGCTCGAAAGTTACCTCAGTGGGCGCCAGGCGATCGTTCGAATCAACGGGGTACAATCACGGCCAGTACTTTTCGTGCTTTACATCAACGAACCACCAGAGACGCTCTTATGCAAGGTGATTTTCTTTGCTGATGATATTAAACTTTGGACGCGAATAAAATCAACTGCGGACTGTGTACAGCTGCAAAGTGATTTAGATGCTCTCCGTGAATGGCTGGTACGGAATAAGCTGCCATTCAATGTTCAAAAATGCAAGGTGCTGCAGCCAATCCAGTACCAATATCACTTTCGGCAGACGATTTTGAGCTGGACCGAGTCGGAAATGGATCTTGGAGTCTGGGTATGCGGTAGCCTGAAAAACAGCCTGCATTGTGAGGTCATCTACAAGCGTGCTTCCAAGTATGCTGCGACGGATTTTCAGAACCTTCTCGCTTGGGACGTTGCCCACCATCATGAAAGCCTACTTAATTCCACCCATGGAGCATGCATCACAAGCTTGGAATCCGTGGTTAATAACGGATATACTACTGTTTGATAAAATATACCATCATGCAAATAAACTCTAACGTGGTTTCCGGAAACGAACGTACGAGAATCCATTGAAAAATCTGATTCTTCCCAGTCTCCTTCAAAGAAGCCTTCTGATTAATGTGTTACTAACATACTAAATATTAAATACCTCATATCATTCTTTAAAACATTTATTCGAATACCATGAGTCACAACATACACGCAGCCACTCAGCGACACCTCAAATCCCGCAATCCCGTATCAGCTGTCGCCGATATTTTTATTCTGTACGTGTCTGTCACTGTCAGGCGACACACACGGCATGAGGGAATTTCTCGAAGCGTTTCACTACATAGCGCAGTCATTAAATCAGCATGTTCAATTGGATGACATGTATGTACCACTGAGGAACCGAACATTAACCCGCATAACCTTTAAAGCAACCAAACGAGGATAGAAACCGAACGATCAGCGTATCCAATTAGAAGACGCGATTGCTTCGCGGGAAGTTAAGCTGACGATGTCATCTAGTTGGATGACGTAGCTTTAACCGCTACAATGCCAGCTCAGCTCAGCTAAGCGAACACAACACTCAACATCAAATGCTGCTGTCAAGTTCACCATCACGGGTACCATTTGCGAATTTCATTGCTGCTCCGTCTGCTAGCGCTTCTGTATACTGTGGGACATGGAATACTTTGTACCAAGTACGCTATTTTTCCGAGTATCAAATGAACAAAGATACGAAATGCATCTATGTATTTCCAGTAGTACAGAATTATGGACAGGTACAAAGACAGAAGATAATCCAGTAGAGAAAAAAGACTAATGGAAAAAATAATCAATTAAAATGGAAAAATGGGAAGACAACAAAGCTCTTGGCGCATGACGACTACCACACAAGAAACCACGGAAAACCACGGGAAAATAGAAATGCGATCTACCACCAAAAGGACCCGATAGAACCGATTTTAGACTACACTCGGCCCGACATATTCAGCAGATTCACACCAATAATCTTTGGGCTGGTTGGTTTCAACCAAGTAAATCACAGGGGATCGGATATTTGCGCCGGTTGAAGCGTCCACCGATGTGTCATCTAAAATCCCCGGTTCTAAATCTGAGTTATTTGTTATAGGAGATGTTGTGAGAGAAGAATGGGTGCCATTAGTTTTATCGGATTTTTCGGAACGATGTAATGAATAAGGAAGGTCAATCTCTTTATAAAATCGGCATTCCCGTGTACCCAAATCATGATCGTAAGGCGGAGCCAGGATGTCCAGGAAGACAGCCGGACTATCCACGGGCGTGATTTCATGCAGATTTCCACATCTTGGACCTAGAACATGGGCTGGACTCTCAGAAGTGAGAACAACATCATGGTAAGGTCTGACTAGAATGAAATCCGAAGAAGGTTGCCAATGAAACTTGGAAAACTGTGATAAACCGGCTTTGAGTGAATCCGCAGTGGTTGGCTTGGCATTCTCCAGGCGACTAAAGCTGCGGCATCGTACGGAACCATGAATAACTCTTAGAACGCCAAACATTCCAGGATGATCATGCAAGGGAATACGAGAGCCTGGACGAAGAATAAAAATACCCATTGAAAATGTCTCGTTTTCTGTTATGTGAACATAAGCCACCGGGGCTGCATAAACGTTAGAGTCAGATATCCATCTGGTATCAAATCCGACATCTTTCGGGGTCAAGGACCGAACAGATGAGGTCAATTTCTGGAAAGAATCGGACGAAATCAAATTCGAGTCAGACTGAGGAAGAAGGATATCTGAGTTGGGATCGACTGGGCCACTAGGTTGAAGGTCATCGGATGCCATGGTTACATTAGTTGTGGATAAAGTGGTACGAGACGAGTATTGAAGAAAGGTGTGAAGAGCGAGGTTGGCAACAGCGGCAATCTTCGAGGTCATTGTTTAATTTATTGTGCGGCTTCGAAGAAACATTATGCTGCAATAAATTTAGTGCTAGGTGAAATAAATGGTCGGTAAAAATCTAAATAAAAAATGTTATAAATAAAAGGAAAAGCAAGATGGGGACATGAAAGCCGGCAAAGATCACAGTCGCGGTGATTGTAGCGTGAAGTAGTGACAGGTTCCCAAAACAGAGCGATACAAACTGCAGTTGAGGTGGAGATAGCAGCAACTATCGTTAAAGTTGAAGGATTGTTTTATCGGATGCAATATGCTATCAATCTTGTTTTATTGATATTAGGATGATTATTATATTTTCACAATCTGATACAGATATAGTGCCGTTCAACATAAACAATGAGATGTACAAAGCGAGAAGGGGATTACAAAGCGTTGTCATCGGCATCGTTGAACGTAGGCATGATACTACCCGGTTGCCTACACCGAAGTAGGGAAGATTTCGTTTAGGGGGTCCCACCCCGATCCTTTACCCACAAGGCAGTGGAGCGAGAGAGGTTCGCACCTATCGGTGGCCGGTGACCGACGAAGCGGTTCATACGCCCTTTTCTGGGAATTTCCTGTTCGGAGCACGATAACCCCGTTGATAGTTTGGTGACATCAGTTTTAGCCTGTGCACCATACAATGTCCTTGGATAGGACAAGGGGCAGTGACTTTTGAAGCGGCGAGTCACATCCGCCGCGTCGTGGTGTCATCATTGGATTTTTGTGGCTTTTTATAGGGAGAACGCTTGCCAGGCGAAAACCAACCACACCCTCAGACACCACCGCCGAACCTTTCGCTGAGCTCGTGGAACCGAGCCCACCCAGCTGGCCCCAACGTGGAGGTATTTAGGCAAGCCAGCCATGATAACTAAGCTAGGTGTACTAATACTTCGGTCTATTATTAAATACACACCAGGCACAACCATAGTGATCATTACTTTAACACAGAGCTCATCATCATCATCTTCAAAGACAGCAATACACCGGTAGCACGTACCAAATGCTTAACTGCCATACAACCACGAAAAAGTAAAATCCTAAAAGATGGGGAAGGGTGGGACTTAAATTGCTACGGCTTCTATAGAAGAGTAAGCACAAACAAACTGGGAAGAGGTGCCTACACCTCGAATGGAGCATAGAAGAATATATATATATATAATCTATATATATATATATCTATATATATATATATATATTTTACACAATCATTTAAAATGACAAAGTGCCACCCCAATCAATTGGGTGTGGGCGTGATACTACCCGGTGGCCCAGGCTTTTATCGTCCCTCCGCTTGACAAACATACCAGGTTCAGCAAAACACTCCAAGGACTCATGCTTAGTGCAAGACCGCCATTGAGCCCGGTTTCGGGACATGTCCTGAAGCGTAACTAACCACTGCGATATCTGATCGCGGGGACACCAGCCTGGAAGACGCGCTGCGCCTACTTTGGAAAGGTTACTAGTAAGGGTTTTTAACTGCCTATGCCATGTGACGGTTTGGCCACCCCGAGATTTACGCCAATCAGGATGTGGCGTCGCCAAAAGAATCTGTTTCGGAAGTCGGTGGTCCGGCATCCGTAAAACGTGACCCAGCCAACGTAACCTATGCAGGTTGATCTGCTTCTCTATATCGACATTACTACCCAACAACTTATTTCGGAGAGCATCGGTGCGCATACGATTGTAACAGCTAACTCCTAGAATGCTGCGGAGACACCGGTTGTCAAATACTTGGAGACGATGAATGTGTTCTTTACGTAAGATCCAGGTTTCGCACCCATATAGTAACACAGCCCGAACTGTCGCTTTATAGACTCTACCCTTGAGTAACAGAGATAGTCCTTTCTGACGCCAGAGGTGACCTAGGTTTCGGAATGCTACGGTCGCTTTAGAAATGCGTGCCGAGACCTCGTCATCTAACGATGCAGAATTATTGATACAACTACCGAGATACGTAAAACGATCTACAATTTCAAGTGCCTGATTGTCAAGTAATAAGGTTTTGTTCGATATGTCGATGTCCTGCAGAAGAACACTACACTTAGAGTGTGCAAAACGCATTCCAAATGCGGGCACAATACTAGATAGCTTGTTCAGTATCGCTTGTGCATCTGTGTACGAGTCGAAGAGCAGAACTATATCATCAGCATAATCCAAGTCGAGAAGCTTGACGCCTGGCATTATGTGAACTCCGAAAGCTGGGGCACCATCGTTGCACAACTCCATAATTGCATCAATTACAAAATTGAACAAAAACGGAGAAGTCGGGCATCCTTGTCGGACGCCACTTGTGGTGTGGAATTTGGGTGAGACTTCGTTGTAAACCCTAACGCATCCGGATGTATGAGCATAAAGTGCACGTAGTATGTTGACATACTTTTGCGGAACACCTTTGCACAGCAAGGTGCTAAACAGGATATTTCGATCGACTGAATCAAACGCTCCTTTGAAGTCTAAAAAGATGGCTATTGTCGGCTGTCGATAAGTGTGCCGCAGTTCTAAGATCCGTCGAAGAGTAAAAATGTGATCGACACAGCCTCTGCCAGGCCGGAAGCCAGCTTGATGCTCTCGGATCTGTGATTCCCTATGCGATGTTAATCTTCGAAGACATATGGACGTTAATAATCTCGTAATGATGGGAGTGAGACTTATCCCACGATGATTAGAGCATGAGCTTCGCACACCTTTTTTAAATATAGGTACGATAACCGATTCGCCCCAACTCGGAGGGACGGATTCTGATAACCACACTTCACGGAGGAGATCGCCTAATGTGCTGATTAGGACTTGGCCACCTTCTTTGAACAAGACAGGTGGTATGTCATCGGGGCCAGCAGCTTTGAATCGTTTCATGGATTCGATACATTCTTTAATTTCTAAATCATTAGGGGGATCTACGCTAACAGAACAAGGATCACACTGCTTCAAATGAGGGAAAGATTCTGTTGCAGGCGACCAGCTGAATTGTTCTTCGAAATGTTCGGCCCAACGTGAGAGGCGCCGATTCTTATTAGTGATAAGAGTACCGTCTATTTCAGCGATAGTCTCACTCACTCCTTTTTTCTTAGGCCCAGTCGATCGAATAAGTTGAAAGAGTTTTCGCACGTTACCCGCATTATTTGCTATTTCCATTTCTTCGACCTTATTTAGCCACCACCTTTCTCTGTCTAGTCTTAAGCTCCGTTTAAGTTCATTCCTCACGCGTCTACGCTCTGTGTTGTGTCAAAGACCATGAGGTATTTGGCGTCGTTGGTGAAGAATTTCGATAGAGCGCTGTGAAATCCAGTGGGACTTTTGGGTTGGTTGTGTAGTCTCACAGGCTGTTGTTGCAGCGGCTCGCATAAATCCTGCTATTTTGTTCCACCTTTCATCGGCAGTTGCACACTGAGCAACTAGGAGTGAGTTACTCAAGGTGGTCCTATAAATGTCTTGAACTGCAGGCAGAGAGAATTTTTCGACCACAATGCGTTTCCCATTCGAAGGTTTCGTACCGGAGAACTTTAATGCGAACCTACATCGCACAAGAGCATGATCTGAATCTATGCAGGTATTCCAAAAGGAGCGGCAGTCCTCAATGCAACCTCTCCAGCGAGCACTTATTGCGATATGGTCGATTTGGGCCGAAGGTTGGCTTCCATCCGGCGAGCGCCATGTGGCAATTTGACATATTTTGTGGCGAAAAGAAGTGCTGCTAATGAATAATCGATATTGTGCACAGAATTGTATAAACCGTTCACCATTATCTGTGCGTTGGCTTTCGAGACCAAACATGCCACCCAATTGTGATTCAGATGTATCTAAGCGACCTAGTCTGGCATTCATATCTCCCGCTAAGACAACAATATCGGAGCTTTTTGCACGTCGCAAAAGAGCATAAAGATCGTCGTAGGAGGCGTTTTTCTCGTCGTCGGAATTGGTGTTAGTCGGAGCGTAAGTTGCTACAATAAACAAGCATCTCTGATTAGAAGATTTTGAGTTTGGTCTAATATTAGTGGCTAGTCTAACTGCGCACATCCTGCTATTCCAAGGAATCCAATCGATTAGACATGATTCGGCACGTGAATTCAGCACTATACCAACACCCGCCTGTCATGAGATGGCAGCTACAGAATCACCAGAGCAGCCCAAAAAGTAGCGAGTTGAAAGGTTTGGGGCAGTAAGTTCAGTAATTATGGACGGATCATATAAGCGCGTTTCCGATAAACAGCAAACATCAATAGATAGACTATTTAAGGTAAGAGCCAGTGCAGCTTGCTGGCCTATTTGTCTGAGAGTTCTGACATTCATTGCACCGATGTGAGCTGAAACCCGTGGTTTCAGAAAGTGGTCTGTAAATTCGCGAACAGAAAATGTTCCAACATGTTCAGCGCGGTCTTTTCTAAAGCTGGGATTGACAGACGGAGAGTTGTTAAGAGTGGATGGGGGAGGGGAAGGGTCGGAAACAGTTTGAGGAGTAGGGCCAGCAGTAGCTTGTTTTCGCTTACCCGCCCTGCTGTATGCAGCAGTTAAGGCGACCCTGTTTATCGTGCGCGACGGCCGATGCACTATGGAGTTGGTTTTCGTAGTAATAGTCATGGTCATGGTTGTATGCGGGCTGGGATAGTGCCAGGTCGCCCATGCCTAGACAGGAGAACAATTAGGGTTCTCGACCAAAGCCTTTGGCTAAAAAGCCTGACCCACAAGGCAGCGGGTTAGGTTGAGACCGTGTTCGTCTGACCTCTATTCATTGACCTTCCTGGTATGAGTGACTCTGAAGGTGCTCGGAGAGCACCACCCAGCATAGCTCAATGGGTCATAGAGGTGCACAAACCATCGCACCACGTTAAGGTCCAGTCTCAGAGCTGCAACAATCCAGCCCACTGTAGTATGGTAGGATGATAGGAGAGCACAAGCCTGATCCACAGTCAGAGACTGCACGTGGGCGATATTACTGTCAGGTTGCCCAGGCTTAGGCAGATGAGAATTAGAGAAAAAATGGCAGTGAGACTGCAGCTTGTTTCAGCATACAGCCTTGTCTTACACCCGTAGTAGTGTTGAATGGCATTGCAAGACTATCGTACGCTCTTACCCTCCCTATCGACTGAGTGCATAAGTCCTTTAGGATAGTGACGTACTTCGATGGGATTCCATTGCAAAGTAAGCAGTTCCATAGGGCGGATTTGTTAACGGAGTCAAAGGCGTCTTTAATATCCGAAAACACCACATTGGTTGGTCGATGATACAGGCGTCGGTGTTCTGGCAACTGACGCAGACCGAATATCTGGTCTACACATCCGCGCCCTGACCGAAAGTCAACTTGCTCTTCGCGAGAATTGCCCTCTCAACCCAGGGCAAGTCTGCGAAGAAGGATGGCAACCAATATCTTAGATACCAGCTCTGTCTATGCCTGGGCACCTGACAGTATCTTAGCCCACGTGCAGTCTTTGACTGTGTGGCACTTTGCCTGGATCAGGCTTGTGCTTTCATACCATACCATATACCAGTGGAATAAGCGAAATTCCGAGATAGCTGCAACACATGTTCCGTACTCCTTTATTGTGGACTGGCATTATCAGGGGTTAACCCCAGGCGGCAGGTACCCTTTCATCCACCCAAACCTTTGAGAACAGCTCGTGTAATGCTGCTACGACTGTCTCGCCTCCTTCCTTAAAAAATAATGGATGGAGTTTGTCGTGGCCCAGCGTCTTGTTTCCCTTTAGAGATTGGATCTCTCTTCGTATTTTTACGACACTGGGCGGTGCTAGCGACACTGATCATTGCAAAGGAGATTGGGTGAGGCGTCGGTGTTTGAAGGAGGGTGCATATTAAACTGCTGTCTAAAATGTTCTCTCCATCTTTCTAAACGATATGCGCAAACCATCAACCTCGGGGATGGTTTCACTCAGGCCTTTGGATCAAAGACACTGAGAAATTGGTAGAGCCTCCGCATGTTACCCATAGCTGACACTCTTTCCATCTCCGAGGCGCGTTTTTTCCACCAAATTTGACGCTCAATGACCATGCGAAAGACGACATGCAGTTAAGGGTTGGTTCAATAAAAGCAGATCAACAAACTCGTGAAAAAGTTAAAAACGAAATATGGTAGCACGTACTACTGAAAATTTTCGTGGTTTCATTTCATGCGATTTCACGTTTTCACCAAAGTAAGCCACGTCGTCATCTATCCAACCGACTTTCTTCAAACTTCTACCAAGCTGTGCGAATAAGGCGAATTATGGTATGCGGTGAAAAAGGAATTCTGAAAACCACTGCCAATCATAACTAACGGACTGACATTATTATTTCTCAGTCCAGGGAATGTTGCTGCAAACATCCGTTCACAGACAACTATATTAGCAACACGATGCTGCCGTCAAATAAGGGCAACGAGGCAAGAGCAGAAAGCCGGCGGACATCTCCCGCTCGGATAGATCAGACTTACAACTATAGAAAAGCGTAGCATGCACG
>JACCGJ010010501.1:0-43277 GCA_013407085.1 Atriophallophorus winterbourni | reverse complement strand
GAGCCTTGAATCAGTGGATATATGGTAAACAATTGTATACTTGTATGCCACTGTTGCATAGGGTTCGTACAACGAACCACGATGTTTAAACACAGAATCACATAGTGATTCGTGGTGAAACACTCGAGGCGCTTATAGATGACCAAAGTAATGTGTTGCTCACATCCCCCAAAATTACACTCCACTAACGGTTTCTGGCTCTTTGCCGTCATCAGGTGTAGACAGTGAGATTAGGTTCAGTGAGCCTTGAAACAGTGGATAAATGGTAAACAAGGTAATACGTGAAGGCCACTGTTGCAAAGGGTTCGTACAACGTTCGTTAAAATAATAAAGATGAACGGCATCTAGTTATGTCTGCAGAAATTCAATTTGTGAGCTGTTAATAAAATAATGTGATGAAGAAAAATTAATGTCCTGAAGAATATTGAAGATCCATTAATGTGATCATCGAAGATATGGAAAATCGCGAAGAGGCTGAGTAGTCAAACTTTTTCATATTGATTGTTTGAAATAGAAGTGGAATGGAAGACGTACTTCTAGCATGTTTTCGTGGAAGATTTGGTGCTGCATGGTGGTACCATTTATGGCCCAGTTTTGTTCACGTGGATGTAAATGAGGTAATATGGAATTTAAATACTAAGGGGCCAAGTGAATGTTCAATATAAAAATTGTAAAACTAATTTCACTATTATTACATAGGAATACGATAATTATATAGTTCTGCCTGCGAGATATCAGGGTTGAAAAGTTGAGTTAGATTTTCCATAGTTAGGAATGAATGTAAATATGTTTTAAAATCATGATAAGTGGCGCAAAGTCTCATGTTCTTCCGGTGAATATTCCAGAGTTTAGCACAAATATTCAGGTAAACGTTTTTTCTTCCTTTTGTGAGGAATATTGGTAGTTCCACTATGTTATCTTGATTTCCTAAATTATAGACAGAATATTTTCGGAAGCGGATAATCGAGTTTATATCTATATTATCAGAAGATATTATTTTAAATAACAGTATTAGGTTTTCTAATTTTACAGAGCCACAATGATTTAGGCATGAGCTGCATACACCTTTTTCTATATGATCGATTCCAGCTATTTCCAATGATCGATTCAATAGAAGTACGTTGTACGATTTCAAAAACGATACTATCGGTTTGTTAAAGTAATCAAAGAGATTTATGATGAAAAGTTTTTAAATTTCTAAGTTACATTGCGGAAGAGTAAAGAAATTATGTATCATATTCATACTCAGCTTTACGTTGGAGATCACGTGATATATATGCTTATTGAATGTAAACAATTCTAAATGTCTGAACCCAAGATCACGTGCGCAGTTGACCATTTGAATGAGCTTACTATTAACATGGATTGATCTATCAGGTAATGTACATTTTAAAGGCATTAACATAGATATATCTACGGAGAATGAGAGACCGTTAATTTACCCCAGTAGGATATTGCAGCCAAAATTTTGTTCAGATTGGCAATAAAGGTTTGTACTTCTGTAGATGGGAGAGAAATGACTTCTTTCACGTCGGCTGCAAACAAACAAAAAAATATTTTACTTTGAGATATGAAATGAAAAATACTGCCTTGTATAACGCCACTCGTTATCGGCAGGGTGCACAATCTGAGACCATTGACCTAATCGACGTATGTGCCATCTGTAAGGAAACAGGTGAGCCAAGATAGAAGATTTCAACCTATACCGAATAAACTCAGCTTTGATAGTAACTGTTTATGTGGTACTCTGTCGAAAAATTAAGTTATATCAAGGAAGACAACTATGAATGCTAAAATATTTTATTTGAGCTTGTGATACAGTCAAAGTATTTTGACTGGCAAGTAATGCAGAATCTTTTGTTTAGGATGCCGTGCTATTCTGTATAAAAGATTTTAGGTGTAAGATATTCTAATACTGTATTATAAATACGGCATTAACAGACTATAAAGGGGTTCAATTTTCGACATTTTTGTAAATATCCGAACTTTACTGCCCGATGATGTAGTTGTTCTTGGCAAAAATGCCTAAATGCTACAAAGCATTTTAGACCGCGTTCGTAGCATTGCTGAGAAAGTCGGCCTCCAGACGAACGCAGCAAAAACCAAGGCATTTATTTATATCGTTACATCAGGCATCCAGTAAATGTTCGTCCAGGTCTGTTCGATTGAGAACGTTTCAGTCTTCAAATACCTCGGTTTGAGTGTGTTGCTCAATGGTCGAGCGAAAAATGAAATGAAGTTAAGGGTCAAACGTGCGCACAATGCGTTTTCGCAGGCACCTTTTGGCAAAGGCCTGATATCAGCCCCAAATCTAAGATACGTGTTTATCAAGTAGCGATCCGCCCTGTAATGCATTATGGATGCGAGATGTGGCCGATGTGGTCACTGGATGTACGGTCGTTATAAGTGTTTGATCATTGGTGCCTTAGGGTAATCCTTGGCATCCGATATATGACCGAGTATTTCACGCTGCCGTTCGAGCGTTCGATACAAAAATTACCTTTACTTTCCGTTCAAATCCAACGGCTAGGTCTACAGTGTTTTGGCCACATCCTCAGAAAGACAGACTCATTGCTTACTACACTAGTTCTCCACCCTGAAAACCACTCGTGCCTGGCGTCGGAGACGGGGCGGTCAAGTGAAAACCTGGCTGTCGACTGTGAAGGAGGATGTAGACGCCCTGATACTGCGCATCGTCTACTGCGATCGCAGATGGGGACGTGACCGGATTAAGATCTGCAACGATCTTGCCTCAGATCGAGGTGTGTGGGATGGTGTGGTTCGAAACATTGATGAAACCGTGCAATACACCTGTGGAGCGAGCCGCACAAAAGTGAAAGTAAGTTAGTCGAAACTGATGTACAGACTCTTTTGGATATATGCTCGAAAACAACCGTCACTACTTAGATTGTTTCGTAAAAAGCACAAGTGTGTGTACCTATAAATAGAAGATGTGAGAGGTCTCGTCAACGAAAGTTTCAAAAGTTATTGCATGCATATCCAATCGATTGGAAATTAATATATCTAGCATTCAATATCAACAAGAACGAAAAACAGTTATTAAATGATTTTGTGTTTCAAAATGATTTTCACATTGTTTGTGTTAAAAAATGAGGGTAAAGATTATTAAGGGTAATGCTTTGGAAAAAGCATCTGGATTCCTGCCTAGTATGCAGCTCACTTGGCTTTAGACTGTGACTCGTGTGTCGACCAAAAAAGAGAAACGAAAGAAGTCATGGAATTTAAGACAGAAAATCCTTCGACGATTTTGTAAGCTTCTGTTAGATCACCTCTGAGCATGGTTTGGAAGTTCACGTGTTATACTTGGAATTTTCTAAAGCTTCTAATCGGGTCAACCACGGACTTTTCAAACAGAAGTTATCTTCGCGTAAAATCAGTAGGAAATTACTTCATTAGCTCAGGAGTTATCCGAGTGACCGAAGCTCTACATTGCAAGTGGATAGCTGTTTTTCATCTTTATTTGCCACTCCAAGTGGAGTCCCACATGATTCAGTATTAGGCCCGCACTAGATTCTCATAATAATAAACAACGTTACGCTTTCTGTACCATATCATCTATAGCCTCACGCGGACGACATTGTACATTCGCGGAATATTTGCGGTTAAAACGACGTGAATTTGCGCAGGACGACTGTCATGGACTAATTAGGTGGTCAATTAACAACTTTAATTCAACGTACAAAATATCGTTTCCTTTCCACTCGTATAAGCAATGCTCTTATTGATCTTTTGAATATAAGTTACTGCAAGTGACAACTACTGAAATGGACCTCGGGGGCGTCACACAATGCAATCTCCTTGAATCTGCCACGTACATAATAGCGGCCAACTTCGCAGCAGCATGCTATGCCTTTTACGACTAGCACTTAACAATTTTTGGTCGTCGTGATTTCGTGTGCTTATAAGGACATTCATTTGACCGCGTGTGGAGTTTGAAAAAACGTGGATACTAAAGGATGAAAGGATGCTTGAATCATTCTAGCGACGAGCAACAAAGGTAGTAAGAGATCTGTTTTATTTCGCACACCCTGAAAAAATCGCGAAATTCAACTTGTTCTCCGTGAAATATTGACAGATTCGTGATCTTATTTCTGTTTACCAACTTCTGTAGACACCAACTCACTCTCGTACATCTCTGTTTGCCCTGAACACAAAATATTCGCAACTGAGCGACCACTACTAATAACTCGTTCTGCAGACCTCATCAAAGAAAAGTCTTCTCTATACGTGTTTGTATTGCCTGGCATTTGATATTCCTTATTCTCACCGTAACTGCCGGCGGTTCTTCTATTCGGTGCGTGTTTGTTTCTTACGGAACTACCTACCGTCAGATGTTGTACAATCATCTAACGAAAGGATTTTCAGGAACAAATTGGATATATTTATGCGTAGTAATTTCACCCTAAATCCCGTTAATATACCATAATTTTTATTAAAAGAATATTGTTTTCATCAAGCCGAGAAAATACATGCCATCTTCTTACTACACAACTGTCGATCGACCTAGTGTCTCAATTTATGTTGTCTACATATTTATTGTTCTCATACGAACATCATGTAATGTTGTACAGCTACGAGCTTTTTATACCATAAATTCTTGAATCGTGAATCTTGGAAGAATCTTCCTAAAGATGTATTTTCTCCCTTTTAAAATCTCTTTCCGTCATTTAAGCGTTCGCGAAGATATATATTTTGTCTGGTTGGCATTACAGACTTTTTCCGATTCTTCGGTAGATTTACCGGTAAACCAGTAGTTCTGAGCTTCAACACGAGTTTTAAATGATACCTCAAATGTTTGTATGGTGAACTCTACGCATAAAATGCAATCATCCAGGTTGACAAAGGAAAGGCGAGGAGTCGCTGAAGAAGAAAACTTGATCGCCGGTACAAGCAGCATAACTGAAGGGTTCGATTGGACGCTAAGCTATTTGCAACCAGCGATGAACATGAGTATCGGGTTACCTAAAGTAGAATTATCCTACTTTGACGGTAAGCCAATAGACGATTGGAAGCTCATTAAGCAGTTTGAATGTTACATTGAGTCGAAGCTTATGGATTCAGGCCACAGACTGTTGTATTTGATGTATTATTGTCGGGGCAAGGCTCGGAAAGCTATTGATGCATGTGTCATGCTACAACCCACTCAAGGTAATTCAAGGTAATTCAAGGTTTTTAATGGTCTAATAACAACCATAGGATGGTAAAAATTGAAATTCAAGTGTATAAACAATATAAGAATATAGATTAAACAGTATATAAGTGTTCTGGAAACGAATAGTGCAATAAAAATTCGTCTAATTTTGTTCTAAAGTCATACAAGCTAGTGGCGTGAGCAACGGTTGAAGGTAAACTTTTCTAAGTAAAACAGACACAAACAGAGTAAAAATACCTTCCACAGTTCAGGCGGGAATAGGGTACTACCAGCATATATTCATGGGTCTAATAATTCCTCGTATCCCTTCGCGTAAATAATTCCTGTAAGGGATGCTTCGGGGTATGGAATGTTTCGTTAAGTAAGGTAAGGTTTCCTCTGATTCGTCGATAGGAAAGATCGAACAGATTCAGTTGAGCTATCCTTTTTTAATATAGTTTGCTTCGGGTGCTGAGAACTAGATTCGTTGAGCGGTGATAGATTCGCTGCATAAGTTCCACATCCCTCTTGAGGGTTATACGCGGGCAAAGATGATTTTGAAAGATTTGTTTGGGCTACCGCATGTAATTGCCAGGCCAACATTGGAGGAGTTGCCTGGTGAAGCCAGAAGACTTTCCAACAAAGTCGATGGTTTGTCTGATTTGGCCATGGAAATGGAAAAATGCAAAATCACATTGAAGCAAATGAAGTGAAACGCTGATTTGAATTCAGTAACAACTTTGGAAGGATTAGTGCAATGCTTCCCTGTTGCGTTACAACAGCAGTGGGCTGACGCAGCGGATACAATTCTTGCTGACAGGTCAGAAGTTGATTTTTCCAGTCTGACCGAGTTTGTATCTCGTAGAGCAAGAAATGCTATGAGCAGATTTGGCATGCTAATAGATAGAACACCTGTCTCTTCGAAGCCATCGGAGAAACCAAGAATGCCAGTAGGAAGGAGGGTGTTTATGACTACAAGGGAACCGAGGTTAATGCTGGTTGAATGCTATTAATGTAGACGACCTCATAAGATAGAAGATTGTCCTGTTTACCAGAAGGCTGACGTAAAAGCCAGATGGAATATGGCTCAGCAGCATGGAATATGTTACGTTTGCTTATGCCGGTCTCACAGAACATTCGATTGCTAGGTTACGAATACTTGTCCCGTTGAGGGTTGTAGTAGACGAAACCATTCTTTGCTGCATTATGATCGCCCTAATGAGCAACTGGAAACGATAAACTGCAGAGCTACTGCTCTCAGTACAGCAGTAAGCTTAGGTTACCTGGCAGTGAACATTGACACGCCAGTTGGACTTGTTCCAGTCGTGGCTTTACTTGACAATGGCACTGATACAACTTTGATCTCACAGAATTTTGTATGCCTGGTGCGCCAGTTGATGTGTCGGTAACAACACTTGGTCTACATCAAAAGTTTAAAAGTTCGTTAATAAGTTTCGTTGTGCATTCGGTTGACAGTGATGAAATAATTCATGTTGCCGAATCTTACACGGTTTACAAGTTACCTGAAGCAGTGCTGAATTCCCCAAATATGATCAGCGTGAGCTATGCACATTTGAGAGATATGAAATTTTCAGAGAATTTTGGGCAAGAAGTAACTTTGCTAATTGGATGCAACGTACCGGAAGCGCATTGGGTGCTAGAACAACGTTTAAGTTGTCGTAAGCAGCCATTTGCTACCAAGACGTTACTTGGATGGGTACTACAGGGACCAACTAATTGTTCGACAGTTGTTAATCATGCGAGTGCTCTCACCGCAGAAACACAAGATGTGATCGACAAACTCACCAAGTTGCATGACGAAGAGTTCGCCGATCCTTGTGTTGAAGATTCAATTCTCTCTCGTAAAAATGGATATTCGCTACGTTTAGTAGAAAATTCCTCATTAGTTGACGGGCGTTTTCAGTTACCCCTTCCGTGGAAAAAACCTAATATTTAATTGGATGGTAATTATCAGCTAGCCATTGAGAGGCTCAGCATGTTAAAAAGACGTATTGAAAGAGATGGGCAGTTTTATCTACGATATGTTGAAGTAATACGACACGTGTTTAGTATTTGGCACATAACCCGGTACTTAATCCATGGAAACTGGAGAGGTGTACAATTGTGTTTGATTGTGCTGCAAAGTATAACCACGTCGGCTTGAACGGCATGTTGGTACAGGGTCGGAACCTGACAATGAATTTAGCTGACATCAAGAAAAATTTTCTGCAAGTTCCTGCGCCGCAGGATAACCTGAACGCATTAAGACTGTTTTGCTGGACGAATAATGACATGACGTCGAACATTAAAGCGTAACGGATGACAGTGCATCCATTTCGTGCAACTTCACCATTTTGTGCAACTTATGCGTTACGCAGAACTGTAGAACAGTTTGGACATAAGTTTGACGACAGCATCAGTAAATATGTACATACTAACTTCTATGTGGACGACTGCTTGATTTTCGTGCCATTTCTAAAGAAGCAATGAGAGTGATACGGAACACATCTAATGATAAATTTACACTGGAGTTTATTAAGCCGAGAAGAGGAATACTGTCCATGGTCAGCAGTCTGTACGATCCTCTTGGGTTAATGAGTCCATGGATTCTGCCCGGAAAGCATTTATTACAATGCATTTGCAGGAGAAATTTGGGATGAGATGAAAGGATTCCTGATGATATTGTGTTGCTATTCGATAGATGGATATCATCTTTACGCCCTGCCAAAGAGCTTCGATTACATCGTTGCATTGGTTGGTATAACCAGCTTGATACGCAAATATATTTACATATATTTTGCGATGCATCTGAAATTGGTCACGGAGCAGTGGCATATGGTCATACCTTTGATAAAAGATTCGTTTCACCTGCACGTCTTTTATTTTTAAGGCAAGAGCCAATCCTTTAAAAACGGTTTCTATTCCCAGACTCGAATTACAAGCTGCTGTGCTCGTGGTACGAATATATTTGTTATTGAAACGAACGTTTGGAAAACACATCAAGAATGTAAACTTTTGGACAGACTCAATGACAGTCCTGTATTACATACGTGATATTCGGAAAGTATGAATGTTAGAAGAGTATCAAGAAAAAGTGGGCGACTTGGGTAAGGATCAGGACAACTCTTCTTTATAAGGCAAGAAGCAGCACCGGAGGATGTGGTGAGTCTGTGGCTTGCAACCGCATTCTCTATAGAAAAAGCTACTAATATCCAATTATGGTGATGTAATGTGGTGGAAGTGACTCGCCACTAAATAAAGTCATTTGCTGCTCTGCATTCGTTAGGGTATTCGTGGAAGAACCGTTGTACAGTTAAGCCCTAGAAAGAATTTGGTCGGAAGTATAAGGTTCAAAGTAGTTTGAAATTCTTCCTTTCCCATATACTTTCCTTTTATTTTGAACCTAGTTACAAAACTTGAATTTTGTGAAATAGATATTGCTTGTGTTTGATTTTCTTACAGTATTTCGATATAAAACTTTTCTTTTTGTAATTATTCCTGTTATTGTTAATCTTTTCTTAACACGACTTCGGTCAAATTTTTGTTTTATTGTTTCTGCCATTGTCGGTCATTGTTGCGGAATTTGGTTGCCATTTTGGGCTCCAGTATTTTGCTTGATTTTGGACACTATTTTGAGTGTCATTTTTGATTGTCACAAAAAGTTTGGACGACATATTGGTAAATCGATTCTTCTTATTTTTATATCAGGTAGTCTTTCGTTTGAATTGAATTTGATTCTGGAGTATTTGGCTCCATTGTTGCTGTGACGTTCCTATACAATTGAGTTTTGTATAGTTATATTTGTTGTAATTGTTGGTAATTACAGTACCGTAGAATATCCCAATTGTTGTTTTGAATTTGTCGAAATAAGAAACGGGTGGACTACGCGTAACTCACGTCACAGACAATACATTCGCATTGGCTTTAAAAGAGACTTTTTTCTTCAAATAATAACTTATGGATCACAATCATGGGTTTTTAGGCTTCATTTTACGATAATGAATGTATTCCTTTCGTATACATACTTGCAAACCATGTAAATTTTTCGCAGCGACATAAATTATTAGCGAGGATCTTAAATCGGTCGTGCAGCCTATTATTTTTTCAAACATTTTACTTTAAAATTTTTCTGTTCAATTAACAATGAGTATGCGTTTTTTCTTGATGTTTCCAGATCAACCTAGGGTCATGTTTGAATTAGAGGGTTTTAAATGGGTTGTGTCAAAACGCGTTGTTGAATCGAAATTCACAAATCAAAAATGTTTGATGCGTCACCCATGAAATTTTACTAGTTTAATAACAGTACCCTGAAATATAAAAGCATTGTGCAAGTTGGCAGTTCGCGCTCCGTCGACGTTGTGCAATTTCTCGTACGCCTTTACATTCTAGCTTGTCTTTGAACGCGTAATCATTTTGATATAAATTTGATTAAATCTCTATTTTCATATGTTCAAATCAGTCGTTAAGTTTCGTTGTGAATAAGTCCGAGAATATAACAGAAGAACGTTACAGTAAAAACGGAAAGAGGAACTACCTTACGGTGAGTGAATATTTAATCTCAAATGCACTTATCCACAAACGGAAATATTTCTAAATCGGAACTCTGGTGCGTCACTTGGCCAGGAACGATAATCCGGGAAACTGAGAAATGCAGTGACACGTCAATTTTGCCGTTAACTATCGTGATTCATAAACAATCAACTATACAGCACCAGAAAACAATACATAATAAGTAGGCGCGTGGAAAATAATATTCGGTAATATATTGATTAAAACAAGCATGAAAAGAAATGGAGATACACTTAAAAAGAAAGTGAAATTACAAATTGCTGCAGAACTCCCCCTAGAACGTGAGTCCATCAAAGATCGCTCCATATACCTTTATGGTATATATACAACCAGTTTTTCATGGAACTTCACTCTACGGTTGATAAGTGTTTGACGTGTTGATGGGTTATATATAACTGTTGAGGACCTAATTAAGAGGTCATCGCAGCTTTTCATAGGGTGTGTGATTTGAGTGGGAGGAGTAGCTTCTTGTGATGAAATTTGTTCGATGTTAGCAGGTATGAATAAATTGGAGCTAAGTTTTTATTCAATAATGTTGGGTTGGAGAGCAACTTAGGTAGCTTTCTGTTACATCACATTCAATCGTTCCTGGTTAAGAGTTTGCAAAATCTTCCTAACAGCATCGACTCAAAAAACGTGGCTCTATTCTGAAATCGACCCTGATTAAATTAGCTTAGACGGCTTTCAATGCAAGCGTTTGAATCGAACCTGCCATAATGAAAATCGTGGTCGTTGAGTTATATTTTTTTCCGTGAAGAGTGGTGTGACACTAGTAAAATTATTTTCAATTTAATTAACACTGATGTTTCATGTTTGGCTGTTGAATGCAAGCCGTGGCATTTTTCCAATATTTAATCCTTTATTTTGATTACCGTGTTCATAGTCCCAAACTCCTGTTCTGACATATTTCTGTTTTGATATTTCTTTTCCCATTGAAACAATTTTTGTCCATCTTGATTGTATCTCATTTGCCAATATGAAGCTCATCTGATGACTGAAGAAACAGGTATTCGAAAATTGTGATCCAGATATTGTTTACGGTTTTCTGTGTCTTTTAAGCGTAAAATATAACGTTTTGGAAAGCTGTATACGAATACAATTGTGATAACAAAAGATAACAGTCGTTAAACATTAGACGCACTCGAACAATTTTGTGGGAAAGACAAAAATATTTTTTTTATATCTCTGATATCAATACTTTGAATAAATCATTCCTATCCCTCCCCGTTGAAGAGAACGCACACGCTGATTTTATTTTACTCATGACTTTAATTTCAAGTAAATCTTTTACAAGCGCAATTTAATTCTTTGTGCGCTTATTATGCTGTCCTGCTAAACATTTATTGGACTTTATCATCTTTCCGCCATTTATCTGAAAGAATGCGCGCGTGAAGTTCACTTGATTATCTCATCTATTTTTTCACAGATTCATAGAAAAATCTATAATGCCTCATTGTTAAAAGTCATTAGGCATTGCTGCGATTTCCGAAAATAATCCTAGGTATTACCGACCCATCGATTGTTTGTCGCAATTAAATAAAATACAGCAAAAAAATAATTGTGCTCCGACGCATGGTTTTTAGTGGTCAGGTAGAAGATTCGCCTGAATTTACAAACCGAAAAAATCGTTCGACGTTTAACGCGCTTGCTGTGCGTTTAATGCCAAATCGAAAGCCGTGCGAGTTTGTTTCATTACACCAACGTTTCTGTTTTCATTTATATACTTCTGCGTTTTCATCCTACCATTACTCTGAAATACGTTAACGGCGCTGATTAGTTTTTGACCAACATAGATGTGCTGAGCATTATGCATCAGAAACTATTAGTCACTTTTTGTCATATGCGATTGTAAAAACCTAATAAAAACGTTTTTCAGCCTCGGCAATAAGAATTTAGTTACAGATAAACATAAACAGATAGGAATAATTTCAGTTTTGCGACGTGTCACTGATATCGACAATGCCAATTTAACATTAGTGTCTCTTTTTGCAATACTTGACAAATGATTGGCTCTTGTTTAATTTAACAGCGCCTTTCTCTCTTGCATTGACTATAATGACGCTTAATGTGGAAATTGTGTCAGTGTTGACAACTCGCTTGGATGAAAGATTGCCTGACAAATTTGATCAGCCGAATTCGCATAAGATCCACTCTGTGTGACCAGACAGACGAGTTGGGTTGCGTCATAAAAAGTTAGGTTCTTATCTCTAGCCAACTCCTAATATTCATTGACGAGTTATGGTCTAATTTGAACTCCTGATACTAAATGTTGCCTTTGATGTGAAGTTCATCTGTAAAACGGATGTACTAAATTGAACACGTCATAAACAGGACATCTCACAGAAATTAAATTAAATAAAATGGTTATGGAGCTGTGTAACTCCCCTAGCGTTAACTTTGTACAGTAGGTTAAAGCTGCCTTTAAGTGCTTCAGCGTGCATACATGGTATATTTTTCTCTAAAATCTGTGCTCTCTTGCCGGAAACTTGGTATTTTTCACCATTCTAAACAGCATTAGTTTAGCTACATATATAATATTGTATCCAAGTGCGGTGCCTTCAGTACCAATAGAAAATTGCTCAACCTATAGTATACAGCGTCTCACGACTACCATGATTAATTATCAGCGTTGGATACCATACTGTACACGCCTAAAGTCTCTAGATCATTTATATCTGAGGCATCTTTATTCACACGGTTATTTGATTAAGACCTTGAAGATCATTACCATTTTATAAGGAATCTGTATAAATGACTTTTCAATCAAGGGCCTAGACAATGAATCCACAAACATTCGCTTAAATTTGCAAGGCAGCTGTGTAAACTTGAATGGAGGACATAACTTCTAAAATTATTTTATAACCTGCAGTCAATTTGCAAATTTTAATCCCAGTACGTATGACAACTAATAAAAGTTTAATTACTGAATACTCCTTAAGATTGCGATTTGGGACTAGGTAGATCATTTATTGTCGCATTCCAATGCTTCTTATTCAAAAAGGTAAATGCAAATATTTAGAAAGTTTTAAATACTTTTTAACGCTCCGTCACTATATTTGAAACTTTTTAGCTGACCTTCTACCGTACTGCTGTAGAGAAATCTGTCCTCCTTATTCCAGCATCGGTAATTATTGGTAGTGCTCTGGAAGGAATGTATAGTCAGACGCTTTGTGTTACAATCGTGAAAGATTACAAAAAGAAAGAAGAGAAAACATAATATAAGCGCTCTCCGGCAGCATTTTAATGACATAATTTTTAAGCGCTGGATTGACTCGTCAGCCAATTACAGTCTGATGACAATAAAACTGAAGTGATGCACTGGTGGGAAGAAATGTATTCTTATCTTTCTAGCATCATTCATTACGTGGTGCTTGCTAAATACAACCCGGATAATCCATTGGCATCGCGATCGTCGAGGATATCCAAACCACAGTAGGAATAAACGCTTTCGCAGTGGTGGTTGCTTCTCTGCAGCTTTCCACTGGAAGAAATTCTGGACGCTTGATTGTCTCGTTTGCCACTTACTGTCCTGTGCAACTGAACTGAACTAAACTGAACTGAACACTAGATGAACTAAATTACTGACCTTGCACTTGACCTTTAGCGCGCTGCAACTACTTCGGGGGTTATGCTCCCCGCTTCTCGTGTCCTCAGGGGTTTCCGGTTGTACAATGTGACATGTTCACTGATATGCTCTCAAAGTCGTGCAGTGTTCCGTGTTCTACATAATAATAGTCTTTCCAAGGATTTATTTCACTGCTGTCCAACGTATTACTCGTCCTCCAGTAAGGATACGCCTGCACAAGATAAATTTCCTGACTCGTTGATCGGTAAAAGATCGATCAACTACATCGAGTTAACAAACCTGATAAACGACAACTCAATTTTATTGATTGACGTTCGTGATGAATCAGATTTTGCAGAACACGGACACATTCCTGGAGCGATCAATATACCGGGTAAGTCCTATCCTCCTTTTATTGTCCAGTTTCACAATTAAAAGCTGCTCTCAAGCTTCCAAATGAACAGTTTTCAGCAAAATATGGTGTTTCCAAGCCTAATTATGGAGATGAAAACGTTGTTTTTTATGGATTGTCTGATGTTCTTTCGTCTACTGCTATTGAAATCGCACATAACTTAGGCTATAAACGGTAAGTCGTCCGATTTATTTATCCAATAATTTAGTTGCAAATACTACCCTGAAGGATGGACGGGTTGGTCTGCCATGCTTCCGAAGAGTGAAAGCTGATTTTGATGAATTACCATTGGATTTATAGTTCAGCTAATGAATTACAATAACTCATCAACCTTCACGAATTACTCAGGCAAATCTATTTTACATAATACAAATAATACAGTCAAATATCCGTATTATCTATTGCTTTAGTGGTTTAAGCTCGCGCGAGTAGATTGTGTCTTATCTGACATCTTTATGTGCAAGTTAATGTTTTCATGTTATTTATTTTTCAACGTACTACAATTCAGTAATAGTCCGATAAGCCACTGGTGCATCTAGAATTTCTTTCAGTCTATTGTTTCTGAGGAGGATCTATCACTATAGCCAAATTTGCGTCCATCCAAGTTCTCTTGTGCCAATACTATTTCGGAATGGCTGATAAATTTCGAACATATTGCTGCTTACACGTCTAGCGAAAAGAGAATTATTTATTTGATACAGAGATTGAGGAGGCTTTAACTGCCCACCACGTTTCCATTTATACACTGGTTTGTCGATGTGGCAAAATAAAATAACCAATTAATTGTGGTGCTTACATCTTCATCCCATACACACCACAACCGGTTCTAGCTGCTGGCCGCTATCAGGTGGAGACAGTAAGATCAGATTCAGCGAGCCTTCAAACTGTTAAATTAGTAAACAAAGTAAATATTTTTTTGTCCATTTACCCACGTCTTTTTTTTATTTGTTTCATTATAGTTAATGACCGATTTAAAAAATGTCAGGGTGTAGACAACCGGGTAGTGTCACGCCTACCTTCAACGATAATGATGATGACAATGTCGCATACTCGACGGGCTTGTAAAAAAACACCTCGCATCTCCATCCCTTACACACTACAACCGGTCTTTAGCTGTTTGCCGTCATCAGATGGAGGCAATAAGATCAGGTTCAGTGAGCCTTGAAACACTAGTCACTAGTATATTATGTTACAAAAAAGTTGTGCTTAAAATATAACCATAGGATAATCAATACATCGGGTCGGGTGGAGTTCAGCTGTTTTGGTGTCTTGCCAAAGTTCTGTAAAGGGTGGGGTTATATATATATCACATAAAAGTCAATACAATTGGGGTGGGTCGGCCTCGTAACGTATATGTGTCTGGAAAGGAAGGGGAAAGTGAGTGCAATATCGGGAAGAAAGAAAAGCGAAAATCCATTAGGTTTGCTGAAAAATAGAGATAAGCGTCAAGTCGTTCCTTGAAAATGGAGAGGTTACGACAAAAGACGGTAGATCATTCCAAGCATGCGATGTACCGACTGGGCTGATGAGCCAGCTTGACGATATGTCCCCGGGTTACGAAACTGGGTGCCATCAAAAGCAGTCCACGGCACGTGTTTGTATTCAAGGATCTGGGAAAACAGCATCAAATCCCCTCCGATGCGACGGTAACCCATCGGAAACACGTTGAGTTGCTGAAGGCGATATTCATAGGTTATCAAACCAAGTCTTTTGACAAGCTGTGCGAATTTTCGTTGAGCCTGCTCGAGTACGTGATCATCACGTATAAGCCACGGGGACCGCTCGGATACCGCATATTCGAGGTGGGGTCTGATGTACGCGTGTACGAGTAAAGGAAAGAGGCGGCGGTTGAAAGAGCCGTTTGTATGAGGCCTATGGTGTGATTCGCAATCGAGGGTGTGGGAACGTTGGGCTGAGCACCAAAGATCACTTGAACCAATACTTACCGAAAGTTCGGTGTTCCCTAGGTTCACTCGGGTGACGAATGCGGAAAGATGTACATTTTCTTGTGTTGAAAGGAAGCTGGCACGAGATTGCCCAAGTATTAGGTAATTCAAGGTTTTTAATGGTCTAAAAAGCAACAAGCTTAGCAATTACCATAGGATGGTAAAAATTTAAATGTAAGTGTATAAACAAGATAAGGAAATAGATTAAGCAGTATATAAGTGTTCGGAAACGAATAATTCAATTAAAAAATTCGTCTAATTTCGTTTTGAATTCATGCAAGCTAGTGGAGTGTGCAACTGTTGAAGGTAAATTGTTCCAAGTAAAGTGAGGCAAGGTCCGCTTGCAGGTCATCACAATCACATGAGAAAACGTGCCATAGTTTTATATCATCCGCGGACATTAGAAATGGGGAGTTCATACATGCTCCAATGTCGTTGATGAACAGATGCGCACGAGTACAGAGCCATTGGGGTAATCCGCAGTTTATTGAAAAACAATCAAAAAGTGATTGATGCCAACGCGAGGTGTCCTGGAGAAATCAAACAGTGGTAAACAAAGTTTTACTTGAATGCCACTGTTGGATTGAGTTCTTACAAAGTACCACGATGTTCAAATAATAAAATGAGTTTTGTTATCAGCATTAAATCTTTAAATGCTTCACAATTCCTTCAGTTAGCACATCGGTTCAACAATAATATTGTGTATGGCAGTAAATGTCGCAAGTGGGCTGTCGTGCTGATTTCGCTTGATTGAATGAATGTTTGATTCCAGGTGTAAACTTCATCACTGTCTGTCTGTGCTTAGTCTTCAACATGTTTCTTAGATTTTTAGGACCCACATTTCCCTATTTATCCAGGAATTTACTACGTCATAGTTGTATGACATCTAAGCTCTCGGAACTTACTACTGGCTTTCTGTTTTTGACACTTGTTGCCTGCTTTGGATTCCTCGTCTTCAGTGGCAGCTTCGCGTTGCAAATATAAGGGTCTACAAATCGTTGTATGTCGAAGAGGTCAGAGGCTGAGAGAAATGCCGATGCTTATTCCTTTACAATAGTTGGGATACATTTTAGGAATGCCTCCTCGCCGCCATTTATTCAGGGAGCATCGTAGTGTCCTGGAAGAAATAATCAGTTGGCCAGTCTGACATGGCTTCTCTGGGATGAAGAAACTCACCATAGCATTAGGATCACTGAGATGTGCAAGCGTACAGCACTTCTGTGCTGTACGGCTAACACCGTGCTAAATTGATTGATCACCGGGAGTGAGCTGCATGCTGAAATACACTGGAGTCTCACTACCATTTCTGTCTTGTTTCTCATATCTGTCTAGGCCTGGGAAACCTGACAGTATCATAGCTCACGTGCAGTCTATGACTGTGCGGCCGTGCATGGATCAGGCTTGTGCACATGCACGCATACATACTGGGTTTAAAAACCATAAATATTCAAAGGTTTGGATTTCTTTTAACTTCAAGTCAGCAGTTTTAGCACAACTGATAACAAACCCTGCCGTATCTTGTATCTGATATAAAAAATATTAAATATTTTATCTCCCGAAACCATACTCCGGATAGCAAATACACATGTGCGTCCTTTTATGGAATATTCAATCCATGCATGACCATCTTGTATGTATCGTTGCGCAACAAAGTTGGTCGCATAATCATCAATAGAAATTTTTGCTACGAATCGGTTAGAGCAGATTTTTGGTAACATTTCGCTTCTGACAAGCTTCATCAGACTAAGGATGTCAATACGAACAGGTTTAAATGGCACTATCTTGACCAATCATAAGTTACTTGAGGTAGACAGGCAAGATCAAGGCATGCTGCGTTAATCCCTTCAATGTTTATTTTGCGTGCAGGTGCCAACCGTGTCCGCTGACCGATCTGCTCTATCCAATTCATTGCAAACTTTCTTTTCATTATTATGGATTCCTGATCGGTCTGAAATATTTCCAACATGGTCGCATGTAAGAAGCATTTGTCATTCCACCAATGAATGTCAAAACTAAAAATTTTCGGAGTGAACACGTTGATCTTTAAAATATTTCACGCCGAAAACCATCTCTTTTACATTTACTGAAGCCTGTGGGCCTTATTGAACGCGCAATAATTCAAAAGGCTTGCATTACATTGCGGAATGCATTGTCGCCTTAAGTTTGCGCGATTATAATCCGCGTCTTTCCTTGTCGGAAGACATCATACGATCGAAATCAGTTAAGTTTTTTAATTCGAAGCTTGATTACTTCATGTCAAACCACAGAAATTGATAAAACATGATATTGTTTGCCGTTGATACCGTACATGGTGCTCCGGAATCCTACGCATCCCATCCTGGCGCGAAACCTACGTTGTTTGAATTTACTGTGGAGATATTGTTTGGCGGAGAACAGTTTTAATTAGTAACGTCACAAATCGTTTAGCTACAGCTCTACCACTCACAACGATTTTACCACCAGTTGGGTACGAGACCAATGGCATACCACTTAATATGATGAGAAAAATCGTCATCAATGCCGATGGTCCGGCATCTACAGTACGTGTGTAAACCGGCATAGCATGTACAGGTTAAATTGTTTCTTTATATCCATAGCACAATGCCAAACGTGGTTACGGATGCCATTATTTCTTACAAAAAATATATCAACTATCATCTGAAAGGCTTTCTATGACCATTAGTTGATTTAATGAGTTAGAAACCATTTCGAATTCCAAGAAAATGGCTTTCATAGGTTTCACTACATACACAATACCTACATTATGATTGGAACAGCCAACTTGGTTATACTCTGTTACGCTATTCCTTAAGAGATGCTTATCGTATACGCTAGCTGTGCACAATTTTACTGTTTCCAGTAAGTATATAGTGATGGTATGGTATGAAAGCACAAGCCTGATCCAGACAAAGTGCCGCACAGTCAGAGACTACACGTGGGCTAAGATACTGTCAGGTTGCCCAGGCCTAGACAGATTTGAGGGGAAATAAAATAGAAATGGTAGTGGGCGTGTTTCAGTATGCAGCTTATTACCGTTGGCCAATCAGTTTTGCAAATGCGGGTACACTAGGACTACCTCAATTGTTGAATTCCTTTGTTGACAACAAGCGAAATTCCGCACAGAACGATAGCCAAACTAGAGGTCGGCAAAACAACGACTGAAAACAAATACAATATTCGTGTGGCGTGTTTGTCGATCGATAAATAACAATGGTAGTTTACTCAAATTCAAGGTCACTGCACTTGTCGCGATTTATCATTGGGAAAAAGGCACCCTTGGGTTCACCGCGTTTGAAACGATTGATTCAATGAGACGCCATTTACGTAGAAATGTAAGCTGAACAGTCGCAAGTCCGTCCGGTTGTCAAAGACTGGATGTGAAATTAAAAGATTGGCAGAAGCAAGCAGAGTGTTAGCGGTATATAGTCACACCTCATTAACACTGTAAATACAGTTCAGCTCAGTTTGCATCAGCTACAGCAGCCATGTAGAAGCGATAATAGGACGAAGTAAGTGCTAACAGATCGCACATAAAGGTGATAAGTATCTGATGCCATGCGATAGTCATTGTTGAAAAAGTGTCGATTCTGCACGGATGTGCAATTGTGCAGTGATACTATTGCATGGTGTAACGTTGTAGAATAAGATCTACATCTAAAACGAGAGTACATGTGCTAAAATGCACAAGTGAAACGTTTACTAAGTATACATAAAAGGAGAACAGCACAAGCGAGCGATAATCATGACACATGGATGACGCGCCAGGCAAAAAGGATTGTCAACCACAATTAGCTGAATTCTTGCTGTCATTATACCTTTGTTAAACGTTCGTCTAAGCCTGGTCAGTTTAAGAGTAGTTCAGCTTCATACAACCTATCACTGAAATCTCGTAAAAACAGATTGTTCAGTATACGTTTTAGCAATCTCGTTCAAATTCCTAGCAATTTCTACCGATACTGTGTTTAGTTGATGGTAATCACCTCGCTAAGCGTGCCAAGTGCTATTTGAAACGCCGCTGTTAAAACAACGCAAAAAGAGTATTGTGCGATATTTGGACGTTAAATTTCGAAATGGGAAGCAGATAAGGGGATGATTTTATCGAAAAATCCGTGGAAAGTAGACGTAGACAATTATCAGCTTTATACGATACAAGCCTGAAGTGAAACAAGATACTAAGTGAAAAAGCAAAAGACCTAGCTGATGACGTAACGCCAGTGGAGTGCAAGTAAACGAGCTCTTAGCGATCACTTGGTAGCGAGCTTTTGTAGACAAAAAGCTACCCGCGGACTTTGTAGCCATCGAGCAATGCCACATGTATGTTGCATACGCCACACAACCTGTTAGAAAAGGTGAGACTTCGCGTCAAACGAGAAAACTAGATTGCTACGTATCGAACGCACCGATATTAAATATATATTTAACGCTGACTGTTTATGAGTGAATTACTCATTCAGTCTTAATACTGACTGTTTGCTCAGGTCATTTCAGACAGAGTCCAAGCGTAAAATGTGAACAGTGCACAAATGATTGTCTTCAAGAATGTTCTGCTTTCTTTAATGTGACTTTAAATGGAAGCTAACCTTGGTTATACAGCTTGGATTTATTTATTTGAATTTTCCACGCAGAATCAGGCAACAGCTCACAATTCGTTTCTTTCGTCCCTATGCTATTGCAAATAAGTTGTAAAGTTGATTGAAAGTCATGCACTAAAAGAAATCGTTTTGTTCGACTCTACACGGAGCCTCAATAGGAATGGAATTTGTTGCGGCAACATGTGAAGTGCGAATAATGAGTAAGGTGAATCAATCTAGCGTTGAGATTGCGCCAAAACGCAAGGTTGTCAAACCGTTTCATCGATCCATTTGATCAACCAATTAGAGGGTATGACCTTAAAGTTAGTTCTTCCAGTCCATGCCCAGTTACAGGTTTGCCGTTGCGTAAGCATTACGCAATCACTTCAGCAATACAAAAGACAAAGTGGTAAAAGAAGAACAATCAAATATTGTCTACAAGATTACGTGCAGAGAACTACATCGGACAAACCGGTCGTGCACTGAGTAGGAAACTACATGAACACCGGTTAACCGTACGAAGGCACAACCCAAGGTCATTGATTTCAATACATGTTGATCAATACGGGCACCAATGCAATTGGGAGAACCGAAGATTTTAGGCAAAGGAAACAACCAACGAATAGCAATTACAAGTCACTTCAAATGGAGTTCTGTTGATGAAGTCATTAAGCTTGATGCCGAACCGCACAAATACAGCTACAAAAGCTCGGCACATACCAAGCGAACATCGTCCACATCCTGAGATACGTATATTATTCACTATTGCTGGATCTAGCAATCAATTTATCTCACTATCGGGCCGTTATTCCCCACAGTGCCCATGAATGTCTTAGTGAAGGTAATGCGTTTTTTAGTAGCAGGGAATCATGTTGTAATGAAGAAGTCACTTTCTCTACAATTGTGTTCAGAAATTTTATGGTAGGAAAAACTTTCAGCTTAACAAGAACGACAAAATGACTAGGTATGTAAAGCATATTCACAAAAACATCTGAAGATTAATAGAGACATTCATGAAATGCATCATTTGCCATGTATTCATCGAGCTTTGAACTAAAAACTGCAACAGATTCCGAACGTATGGTTTCTTCCGGCTCGAGTTCCAGGAGAAATAGATCCTAACCGAGAAAAATTACAGCGGCTACCGATTCGCGAATGTGGTATAGCCAAAGCCTTTGAATGTTTGCGCGTTCGAATACGATAATCGGGCTACGGTAAAAGATTGAGGATGGTTTTCGGAGTGAAGTATTATAAAGTTCAACGCTAGATAACCGTCGCAGTGCAAGATCTTGTAGTTGAGTTTCCACAATAATTCGTGGAACGCGACCTACTTTTTCATGATAATAAACCCTGTTAACGCGTCCGGGTTTTCATTAAATATTCTATAACAATGCCAGTTTGTACCGAGTACCGAGTTTAACCATTGAATATTGTTTTCAGCAGACCAAAGATACATGATTAATTGCCAACTGCAAGCTTGATGTTAAACGACACTTGGTAAGATAGCCTTTTATATGATTCGGTGACATCCCAAGCTTTTTCATGAAGCCATTATTTACTATTGTAAAATGTTGGCACATTCTTCCTGCTTTTGTTTACGGTCGGTAGCAATGCGCTCCTTGGAGACTACCGGAATTGACGTTAACGGTATATAGTTAGTCATCTCGGAATTGCCAAGACTTGGTGGAATCTTTCCTTCCTGTAGGCTGAGAATAAACTGGCTCGTGAGGTGAGACCATAGGAACGCGACACCTCTGAAGTACGGAGGGAATAATTCTACATTAAATTCTTCTTTTCATTTCATTTGCGAAGTTTCACCTCAAACGCGGGTTTGTCGACTATCACTTCACTTAATAAGACCGATTTTCGTGCAACCCATGTTGAGATGTTATGTTTAGGCAAACGAGATTAGACCTATTAGATAAGGGTTGTATAACGAAACACGGTGATTCCGTGTCAAGCAATTGAAAAATGGCTGACGGTTTGTTGCCTATATCTCCCGAAATACACTATAGGAAAAAAGAATGAGATTAAGTTCAAGGAGCATTCAAACGGAACATGGACTGTTCGTCATAGAACCAGGTGTTAAACACAGTGATTAATCGCGTTTCCTGTCCAGATGTTATTAGGTGGTTTGCACAGGCTTCGAAGACATTGGATGCGACATGAACTACCTCACATCCGCGTTTTGCGCCCAGTTGTTGATTATGACCAGAGTTCAACTTTGCAAACGTTAATCATGTCCACCCGCGAATTGCACGACAGTTAGTCAACCACCAATCCTTTATATAGGCAAATCCCGTCACCACAACACTGTCCTCGACGCCGGTTCAATTCCCACCGCTCACTACTTCGGGCTCGTTTGACCTTGACAAATGGCATACTTTTCAATGGCAGTTGACATTGTCTATCGGGATGTTGTCGCTTGAACTGACGCCGAAACCCGAATTATTGGTGATTCGCAATTGTTGTCGTCGCTTTGTGCCGGAGGCTGATGTTCTGCATATACACTCAAATCTGCGTACTATGCCACTCTCGTTATTGTGCCACTTTTGCTCGGTCCCGACAAAATTCAATACAAAATAAATTTACTGTGCCACTCCTTACTCTCGCTACTATGCCACTATTCTGTGACTATTTAAAAGTGCATTTTTGCGCATTTTACGCATATAGTGAGTCGGCTTCAAGGTCAAACACGCGATGTTTCTCCCTGACGCCAGCTACAACAAGCCAGTCACCTCACGCACAACGACAAGCCTCTTTCCTACTCTTGCTCTAAGTATCGATAGATAGACCCACGAAAGCGCGCGCACAAACAGACACACAACAGTGACATCGTTATTTTTCAAACTATTCAGCCCATAATGTCAGCTCAGAAACGCAAGCGAACCGACTTTACGCTGAAGGAGAAGCTCGAGATCATCGATGCTTTGAAGAAGGAGCCGAATCAGTCCAAGTTGGAGAGAGAGATTAGCAAGAAATGGGGCGTCGAAGTTAAGAGAACAACATCCAACAGGTCTTCTTCCCACCCAACACGACAGCCAATTCGCAACCGATGGATCAGGGAATCATATATAACTTCAAGCGCCACTACAAGAAGCTGCTGCTATGCCACTGGCTAGAGACCATGGACGATCGCGGAAAGGAGTTAAAGTTCACGTTACTCGACGCTCTAAACGTCGCCCGGTATGTTTGGAGCAGGTCAGCAAGTCGACGATCAGGAACTTTTTCGCGAAAGCCAAGTTTATCGAAGAAGAAATCCGAACTGAGCCTCAGGATGCGGAGCTGCTCGAGATCTGGAAAGCTCTGCCTGCCGAGGAAAAGATGCACGAGAACGAGAATATCGAGCTGCCTGACTTTCTCGAAGCCGACGAACGCCTTGCGACTGGCGGGTCATTCACGCTGGAGGATATTGCGGAGGAGATGCTGTACAATGAGGAGGCGGTGGAAAGCGAAGACGAAGTGATTGTGGAGGAGGAAATCCTTCTGTTCGAGGAAGCCCAGCGTGCTTGTATCACTGTCCGAAAGTTCATGCAGCAGACAAGCGGGAATCCCGGTGTGATGCAAGCGTGTGATCGGCTAGACGAGATCCGACGAAAGAAGATGCGTCAGCCGACGATTTTTGAGAGCTTTGGACTGATAGATTGAGCAAATAAATGATGGGCTTGAGAAAATAAAGCCGTTTTTACAAACCCTCGTTACTATGCCACTCTTGCTCGGTCCCGACGGGTGGCATAGTACGCAGATTTGAGTGTAATCCGAACGCTTGTCATTAACATCACATTTCTGCAATGTGACGGTCGCCTGATTAGAACTCAACGGACTGAGGTATAACTTACTACAACGAGGAATTATGTGCAAACACACGGAGCTTTCGGCCGTTTTATCATTCACAGAAGAGGGTTCAAAGGCATTACTCGACAGAAAAACAGGCATGGTATACATAATTGCAACAAAACAGCAAAGTTAGTCACATTGTGTGATGAGTGAATGGGTTGATCAGTAAGCTTACATAGGGAATATGCATGATGAAGTCAACCCCACCCCAAAAAAATCGAGAAAACAAATCATATTAATTCTCTCGAAAACGTGTACCATTATTTATTGGTTTATCTGATAAGGAAAAATGAATGGCAGAATACATGTGTACAAAAAGGGACACAAGCCACATTCACCCATCAAGTCCCGAATAGCTTTCGCTGCATTGGAGCCGTCAAATTTAGCGCGATTCCAGCGGAGTACAACGTGACCACGGCAATTTCTCTCGAGGGCAACACCGCAGCTTGAATGATTGACTGTCAATAGAAAATATGCAAAGTAAACGGTGACAATGAACGCCATCGTTGGAAACAAATTCTAAAAGAATGCTTGACAGTTTCGAATGTTACACACGCAATGTCAAAGGCAGTTGTGAGCAAACAAGGTCAAAGTTCAATAAACAACAGCAATCAGCTTGTTTAAACATCCTCTTCTTTCTGTAGTCGTGAGGACAGTGATCTCATTTTGTACATTTTGTGGCCAACAGTACATTACATAGCGCAGTGGCGACACCGAAATCTTTGATCTCGGAATTTCTGCATTTTCTGAAGTCCTAGCAAACGGTCACGCAATCACTCGACGGTAATTCTTAGCCAAGATTGATAGTAGGAATTCGCTTTTTATATCCATAAAGTGCCCCAAGAACCTATTGCAATGAAGTCAAGCTCATACCCTGAATGGGTATGTATGTACGTATGAAAGCACAAGTCTGTTCCAGACAAAGTGCCGCATAGTCAGAGACTGAACGTGGGCTAAGATACTGTCAGGTTTCCCAGGCCTAGACAGATATGAGGAAGAAAAAAGAACGGGAAATGGTAGTGAGATTCCAGCGTGTTTCAGCATGCAGCTCACTATCCGTGGCCAATCAATTTAGCACGGTGTTAGCCGCACAGCACAAAATACTGCCGTGAATGTGTGGCTTCCACTAATCTGACTGAACTGTTTTCAGTGACACGCGAAACGACGAAGACAAATGAGTTAGGCTTTCACAGGTATTTTACACCGGGCGGACAAAATCTGTCAACCAGTAGCGGGAGTCGATCTTGAGTAAGGAATCCTTGATTTCAACCTGATGTCGACTTTCGGGTAACTCATGAACGAGAATCGCTTTGGAAGAGAAACTTGAGTAAAATGTGGAATGAAGTCTCTTTGACGATACCGGGTTTAGAGCACCCAACAGTCAGGTGTGTTTTGAGTGTTTCACTTGAAAGTGTAATAGCTAAAGGCGCACTCGAACAAGTAGGGAGCAGTACTCGGAGTCCACATTCCCAAGTCCATTCATGATAAAATCGGGTGGAACTCAGGTAATTCAACCTACGTAAATCGGCATACACGGGTTTGCAATTCTATACTGCGCAGCTAACAACTTGCTAAATTGATTTGCCATCGGTACTGAGCTGCATGCGGAAACAAGTTGGAGTCTCACGGCCATTTTTATTGCTTATATCTGTCGAGGCCAGGGTGACCCGAAATTCTCTGAAATCAGTGTCATCAAATACGCACGTAAGCAACGATGAATCAATGAACAGAAGATCCGCCAGATTAGAGCACCAGAGGCGCATAGTTATCAACCACCATATATACTGTTCTGCACGGATGTGCAATCGTACAGTACTTATGTGCGATGCGACTAACACCGTGTTAAATTGATTGGCCATCGGTGGTGAGCTGCATGCTGAAACATGCTGGAGTCTCACTACCATTTCCTGTTCTTTTTTCTTTCTCACAACTGTCTAGGCCTGGGCAACCTGACAGTATCTTAGCCCACGTGCAGTTTCTGACTGTGCGGCACTTTGCCTGGATCAGGTTATGCTTTCATACATACATACATACATACTGTTGAATATGAAAAAAGAAGGCTAATTATGTACAACAGAGGATTAGGCTCAGTAAAGTTTCTCACAGAACTGAAAATAATTTTCAAGAAAACAAAGTTAGACTCTGAAGCCACTGTTTGATAGGGTTCGTACAACGAACCACGATGTTCAAACACATGGAATCACATTGTGATACCTGGTCACGCGCAAAAGGATGAGCGTGTAATTTGTTGCTCACATACACGCCACAAACGGTTTCTGGCTGTTTGCAATCATCAGTTGGAGACAGTACGATTAGGAAGAATGATAAACAAAGTGAGAGATTAAGGCCATTGCTTGATGCGGTTCTAACAGCAAACCACGAGGTTCAAGCACAGAATTACATAATGATTCCTGGTCAAGCAGTCTTGGATTGTTGTGGTAATAAAGTCGCGATTGCACTCTCCGGAGGTTTCAATCACGTAAGCATTCTGATTTCAGCAATGCATTTTGTCGTTTCGCATCGAAAATGAGGAGGGGCGAGGAAATCGTTAAGCAAATAAGCGAATAAACGAACCTCGAAATCCTTGCAAATCTGAATGCACCGGTCCGACCCTGGGTTGGATTCCAAAATTTCGTTTATGTCGCCTTTTTTAAATTGCTGTAATGAATAGAACAAATGTCAGTTTAAACAAAGGGGAACCGACGCCAATCACGACCACGAATCAAAGCAAATTACAATCCATCGAAAAATCAGAACAGAAAATCGTGCGGCTGACAATCAGATCAATCTGATTGTCGCTAGTTTCAGACTGTTCGGGCGCATCAATCAGAAACAGTAGAATCGGGTTGAACGAGAAATCAACATTCGCATGCCGTTCCATCACACATACACTTCACGACAGGTTTCGTGTTGTTTGTACTCATCAGGTTGGGACAGTACGATCAACCTTTGTCATAGCCGGGGTGGCAGTGGGGATAAGCTCCCACTGTTTCTAAAATGTTCCCATAAGGCGCGCGTCTCAAATAGTCTCTGACAACCAAGTCCAGCACGAGTGGCTACCCGAGCCCGGCGGAACTGCTTCTACCAACAGGAGAAGGGGCGAGGGCGAGTGACTGGCGCCTGAAAACCAGTTTGCTTCGGGCAGATGCAGCTCGTTAGCCTGGGAGAGCATTTCATCTAACGGAAGGAAAACCCTGATTTTAAAACTCCGCTGTCTTGCGGGATACCCTATCGCGGGAAAGGCTTCGGGAGAAAATCCTGAGGAAAAACCTTGAACAGAGTCTGGTAGACGGTTAGTTGGTGCACACCATCTCTTTCTGACAACTCCCTGCTGCCTTGCAGGTCGCACTTGGTTGTGCAAAGGCTAGAGAAGCTGACTCGAACAAACTCCGAGTGGTGCGGGGGACGCCGCTTTGTACCCAAATTCCCAAGAATCTTCTTTGAAGCCGACTCATCCTCCAGGCGGAGATAGTCGCACACAACACAACAACAGTACGATCAGGATCTGCATGCCATGAAATAGTACACAAACGGTAAACACGGTGTGAACATGTTCGGATAAGGCTGGTACGACTGACCTATTCAATTACATATGTCCACACACATGTACATGAGTCAAACCCAAAATCTGCATTTGCATGCATTTCCACCCGGTTCTTCGTGTAGAAAATCTGGAATTCACTGCTGGTTAGGGTTGCCACACACACAACCCCTCGATGTAACCACACGATCACAATCCGTAAGGCACAATGAAATACAAATATGAGTAAAACGACAGACACCCAAACTTGATTGTACTGTTCACACCAGAAGAATACAAAAAGCACGGTCAGCCATAGGATATGACAGGAAAGTCTGCAAACGTGGATCTTTTTTTTTCAGACATCCGCGCGCACTGGAACATTGTATTTGAACAGGTTGGGCACACAGTGGTTTTATAGTTGAAGTTTTGTTTATCATTAATCTATAATTGAAAGGCACACGACCATGCATCCCCTACTTGATGAGTGCAAACCACAAGAAATCGACCCTGGTTATGTACCATGGAAAAAATGTGAAAATAGAACACACTGATTCAGCTCATGCATCAGTTAAGTTAAACTGAAATGTGAATCGTGTGTTCATGTGATTGAATATATTCGACTGAAAACCAAATCTAAAGTTAAACAGCATCTACACGTATACGATGTTTCAGGAAAAATATTGGTCCACTTGAGTTACATCGAAATTCATTACACATTTTTCATTCCAACCGGTGATTTGAATTTCCTCTAAACTTCCCCTTTTTCGTATTTAAGATTTCGTTCCATTGAGTGGAAAACTAAGGTGATATTTCGGGATGATGAAATAAGTTATCGAGATGCCTTTTAGGTGCTAGACTGTCTTGAATATCAAATCCACTACTTAATTCGTACTACGCGGGTGTGCAATCGTACAATGTTCCTATACTGCGCAGGTAACACATTGCTAAAATGGTAGTGAGTTGCATACGGAAACACGCTGGATCATTACTGTTGGTTTATCATTTTTCTTTCATATCTGTCTGGGCATGAGTAACCTGACAGTGTATTGGTCCACATGTAGTCTGTGACTGTGTGGAACTTTGCCTGGATCCAGGCTTGTGATTTAATGCATACATCCCCATATAGTTGATCGCGTGAGTTGCATTCACCGTGGGATCACTTCATTGTATCTTTGAAGTATAACGTTGTATCTTAAAAACTTTCTAAAAAGAAACTTCGTTGCGTGTAAACTTACAGATTCCAACTACGTATGCAATCACAAAGTAATGTGGCGCGCAGTTAAAACTGAGCGTGTGCTAAGATACTGTCAGGTTGCCTAGGTCGAGACAGAGAATGGCTTTGAGACTCCAACGTGTTTCCGCATGCAGCTCAAATCAATTTGGCACGATGTGTGCAGCGCAGTAGAGAAAACACTGCACTATTGCACATTCGTGCCAACTATACAATAGAATGATTCCGAAACAATCGTCGTAATGTTCATGACCAAACTTTGACACGGATATGCTATCGTGAAGAACATCCGTGCTGCGCAACTGGCACCGTGGTATGTTGATTTGCCACACGCGCTGACACACTGGAATCCCGCTGCAGTAATCCGTTTCTTATATATCTGTATAGTCACGGACCACCAGACGCTGCCCCAGTCCATGTGAAATTTATGGCTGCGAGGAACTTTACCTGGCTCCAGGTTGGTGGCCAATTTTGTGCTCACATCCTCCGCAACTTATCTCCATCAATATCTTAATCCTTCCTTTTTCATATTAAATTAAACAGTAGGTCTGTATTGATCTTTTAGTGATATCTGGCCGATCGATTTCCAATCAATGACAGTTAGTTGTGTGCTATATATGCAGCCTCATAGCGGTAAAGTCCCACTGATTGGCGATGAACAAGATTATCGAAATACTGAAATGGTTTTACATGCTCAGCATCTCACCTTGTCACGATGTAGCAACACAAGATAACGATCGGACGCCAGTAGCCACGATGACTTGTCCAGATAGGAAAGCGAATGAAATACGCCGAGCGTCGTGCACACTTCCAGTTCCATCTCGTTCCAAAATTTGCTCAGCCACAAGTTTATTTCAACGCGCAAACACTGAGACACGTCGTCAGCTTGAGAGTCAGAATCCGCATCCGAGATGTTCACAAGCCATTCGGATAGCTGACTGTTTGTGTAGAGCACCGACACACTGAACGTATGCAACGTGGTGATTAGGAACGAGGCGGAAATAGGAAGTGGATGGCCACCGGATTTGGACGGAAGCGACGGACACGTGAACAGGTGTGATCCGGTTCGATGTGACAGCAGTCGAACGCGACCATCGGAACAAAGCAAACAAAGGATGAAGCCGATCGCGGTCGGCTCGTTTGAAAAATGCATCCGGTGGACGCGAAAAGATTCTACAAATCAATAACAGTGTGTAAACCCTTATGAAAAAGTACTGGGAGTCAGAATTGAGTTGTGTGGAAATCCGAGTAACGAATATGTCGAGAAAAGTGCGGGTCGAACTGACAAGAGTAGAGAAATTTCGTGCGGGATGCGAACATTACCGATGTATGTATGTATGAAAGCACAAGCCTAATCCAGGCAAAGTGCAGCACAGTCATAGACTGCACGTGGGATAAGATACTGTCAGGTTGCCCAGGCCTAGACAGATATGAGGAAGAAAAAAGAACGGAAAATGGTAGTGAGACTCCAGCCCGTTTCAGCATGCAGCTCACTACCGTTGGCCAATCAACATTACGGATAGGGTTAAATAAACAGGACATTAAAATTTGTCGGGAATAGAGAAAGTAAGTTTATATGAGGGAACGTGCAAACGTTATGTGGTTGTAAACAAACGAAAGCAGTTCACAGTAGTCTCGTAAAATGACGCGACACTAAGGAACAAGCAAAACCAATAGTTGGAAGGTTGTGCTCGTAAAAGAACGCACCGAAACATTTTTGAATATTTTCCAAGCAGCAAGTTCTTCGTTAGTCAGAAGGCAAATAACGGTAGTATCAGAGATTGGATTTGAACATATTGAAAATAAACGGTGTCAGAGGTTCTATGTGCCTTAATCAGAAATGTATGAATTGAAATCGCATGAATGAATGAATGAAAGCACAAGACTGATCCAGGCACAGCGCGTGCAGTCACAGACTACACGTGGGCTAAGATACTGTCAGGTTGCCCAGGCCTAGACAGATATGGGGGGAAAAGAAATAAAGATGGTAGTGAGACTCCAGCGTGTTTCAGCATGCAGCTCACTACCTGTGGCCAATCAATTTAACATGGTGTTAGCCACACAGCACAGAAGTGCTGCACGATTACACATCCGTTCACAAATCACATGAGAATTACACGCAAGTATCGGGGATAATTAGCATTTGTCTGAAAACCCGACGAAGTCAGATGGAATTCAGTATTTAACCGAGACAGCAATTCGTCGACTTGTAAAATTAATAAATCACTCCTTTGGACAAGATACGGCAGAACAATGTGGGATCACAACAATAAGATGCGATAAAAACGACGAGAATGTCGTAACAGGGTATCAAATCAGTTTTTCATTATGAAGATCGCTCACAGCATACGCGCGATTACAGCAACAAGTGTGACGCTGCAGTACTTTTGTATTAAGCCACCGATGTTTTGGGGATTTATTGATTGCCATCGGTAAGAAGCCGCAACCAAGAACACCCTGCAGAGTGATTACGATTATCGCAATACTGATTTTCCGCCGGGGCCTGGGCAACCTCAGCGTATTACAGTGCACGGATGTGCCACCGTGCAGTGTGTGTGTGAAAGCACAAGTCTGTTCCAGACAAAGTGCTGCCGTGCAGTACTTTGTGCTGTGCGGCTAACACCGTGCTAAATTGATTGGCCAACGGTAGTGAGCTGCATGCTGAAACACGCTTGAGTCTCACTACCATTTTCTGTTCTTTTTCTTCCTCATATCTGTCTAGGCCTGGGCAACCTGACAGTATCTTAGCCCACGTGCAGTCTGTGACTGTGCGGCACTTTGCCTGGATCAGGCTTGTGTTTTCATACCATCATACAATACTATTACAGTACACATGCAATATAACCCATGTTGGCTAACTGCACGTCTGAGGAGGTAATATATTGAATATACCTCGACAGCTGCCGGTATCGGGTCAACACTGTACTATGACGAGAACGAGCGGGCAGCCCACCTAAATGCAAACTCCAATACAAGACTAAGCGCACTTGGCCACCATATGAAAACTACTAGGAGGTGTGCAGATTAATACAGAGTAATCTTTCATCGATACAACAAAAGCATTACCGCACGCATACATAGTCTGGCTTTAGTTTAATCCTTGCACCGATGTGCAGTCGTGCGGTACTTCTGTGCTGTGCGGCCACCAGTAGTGAGCTGCATGGTGAAACACGATGTGGTCTCAATACCATTTCTATTTCTCTTCGCATATCTAAGTCTGGGCAACCTGACAGTAATTTAGGCCACTGGCAGTATCTAACTGTACAGCACTTTGCCTGGATCAGGCTTGTACTTTCGTGCCATAGTTTAATCTTCGCATGTTAGTATTCAAACGTAAATGGAAAACAATGAAACGTGCCAAGTAATCGCGTGAACGGATCAAACAATCAAAACGAAATGATCGTATTTTAAAGCTTATTGAGGAACCATGGCCCAAACTAACGGGCATCTAGACAATGTCTCAAAAACTTTATATATCGAAGTGGCTGTTCGCTCGTTACAATGTTGCAGCTCACGTGAGATTTTATTCCAGTCCCCATATATGTTGGCAATTGCATGTGACTTTCGAATACGACTTCGCTGAGTATGATAGGGCAAAAAATACACTGATTTGAGGCAAGCCCTGCTTATTCGACTTGACAACGCATACACTTAGGTCGTTTCACTGAATCACCCAACTTGAGCGCAGCTGCAGACGCAAACATTGTACTACAGTATTGCCGCTTTGTCAGGTTAGTACCCTTTGAATATAAATAATAACTCAAGAATGATTGGCCAAAGAAGCTGTCGTGATGCCACTATGTATATAGCAGATCACACGGATGTACAGGCGTGCTATAATTCTGTACTACGCAAATGACACTGCTAAATTGATTTGCCAAAGGTACTGAACTGAAACATGCTGGAGTCTCACTGTCATTCCCCCTAATACCTGTCTAGGCCTGGACAACGTGACAGTATCTTAGCACATGTATGTAGTCTAGCATTGTGCCTGGATCAGGCTTGTGATTTCATACATACAATTGCATATTCGTGCCACTATACTCATTTACAAACACGCAGAGCATTCAAGATTTACATAGGCATGAACAAAACCGGGATTGGTGAGAGATGTCCTTTCTGGCTGACATGTGCAGTATCGGGTTGGATGCAATTAGTTGAAAAGCAACAATCACAAAAAATAACGCGATTGGGTTACTCGAGTGATGCTGAATATGACAATTTGCATAAACTCCCAATATTGTTGTGGAATATTGCTTCCATAAAGCAGCACACAATCACGCCTACAGACCGCTATCGGTGGAGATAAAGCACCTTCCTTGTCAACGATGCGAAAATGAGATGAAACTGAATGGATAAAAACCAGGTGAAAGTTAATCACACAACAGAACGGAAACACGATAAATGCAAATGTTGTGTAAATCCAGAAAGCTATGGTTATAACCCGGATTCAAGTCATTTTCGATTAAACAACCTGCCATATTCCTCCATGGCGTGTTTCAGATCTAACTTTAATTAGAATTTTAAGTGAATTCATGGAATCGTGTAAACCACCATGTAAATAATCATAATTACAGAGCACTAGTCTGGAGCTAGACAACGTGCCGATAATAAAATCAGGGAACCAAACCCTCGCACACCTTGATTCAAGTCTAGCTGCCAATGCTCCAAACCAGAATGCACGGAAAGGCATGAGAGAATGTTGGAATCACGGCGGAGCATGACCAACGTCTCGGAGTCGGGAGAAAAGCTCAGTAATCGCGCAGAAGGAAGTTCGTTTGGGCGTGAATCGCCAGAGAGCGTGGATTCAGCTAACGCCACAACAGGTTGTTTGGAATTATCCGTTTTCTCATTCGGCTGCTGATCTAGTGAGAAGAATTTGGCCACAAAGTCCTGAGAAAGTTCATCATTGTCGGTATCTGTTTCTGAAGAAGACACCAAATGGGAGGTAGCGGTTTTTGGTGAGTCGATATTCGATGTGTCTAAATCGGAATTCCGACGCTTCTGAGTTGATTTACTCTTGAGATTATTTGCTGGCCAGCAAACACGTCTGATTGATATACATGGCTGAGTTTGAAGCTTCTCTATCTGAAAGAGAAACGAGAACAAAATTAGAAAAATAACGACGGTAAAATCTGCAAACAGCTCAAGTCGATGTTTAAAACCAACTCACAGATATAACGACCCGTAATATTCGTGTCCTCATTAGATCAGAGTAGGCAACGAATTGCCCACATGATGAAATACATGAAGAAATTATTTCCATTCCAGTCTTTGGACGAATGGTGGCAAGATGTAATGCGCCTTCGGACATGGGACACAATTGCTGTGATCCTAATCTGCTTAGGCTTCGCTTTCTGGATCGTTTGGCAAGGCGAGTGATTACCAGGCGATCTGGATAGTGTGATAAACACAGATGTTGGCATTTCGAACAGCGCCCCGATGGATCAGAACAGACTTCGGGAAAATGAATAGGTTCGGGACGGGTTGAACAACAGGAAGCAGGCCAAAATGGGAGGGCCGACACGTAACAAATCTCTCGGGTATTCGGATCCGTTTGACGGCCAACGTTACACGCCAAGTTCCGATGTGCCCTGGCAAACGCATCCAGACCTTTTTCGGGTTGCTCACAAGCCAAAACCAATAATCGTGCGTCAAGGCCCACGGCGACTAAGCGATGCGGCTCGAACCTCGAATCCGAAAAGTCTGGCACTATAGTCGGATCACAATGTTGCCCTGGTACGAAGACAAGCCCGCGAATATCACGACGACATCCCCTTATGGTGGAGCCTAGCTCCCAGTGTGCTAAAAATCGATTAAAAAAGAATGCGCTTAACAACTTCGTGTCGCTAATCGTGGATGACAAAAGCATGTAGAATGGACAAAAATCAGTTCATGGTTATTAACAGCTAAAACACAGGCAAATCACAACGAACAAAAGCAAATTGAGGTTGGGTGAACGAATTAGCCATCAAAGCGAACGAAAATGCTTTGGGTTTTGAACCGACTCATAGCGAAACTGCTGATACGGTACGAAAGTCACATGGAACATCCCGACCTTTTTACTAAGCACAACGACCATCTGTATAATCGACAACGGAGATTCCGTAGAAGGTCGCACTCAATCAACAATTATGTATCGTTTAGTTACACACCAATTTCGAGCTAACATTTGGAATGTTCCCAAATAAAGCTTCGGATTTTATCAAAATCGCAATTGAATGTATAACTGAAGTTCAGCGGTGGCTGATGTGTTAGAGCCACCTAGCTACAGCTTGTCATAAATATGGTATGGTATGAAATCACAAGCCTGATCCAGGCAAAGTCACGCACAACCATAGAATGCACCTGGGCTAAGATACTGTCAGGTTGCCCAGGCCTAGACAGATATGAGGAAGAAAATGAACAGGAAATGGTAGTGAGACTCCAGCCTTTTTCAGCATGCAGCTCACCACCTCTGGCCAATCAATTTAGCACGGTGTTAGCCACACAGCATAGAAGTATTGTACGATTGCACATCCGTGCCAGTGCACGATTGCCCATCATCAAGATTAAATATCAACGGACACGACAAGCATCATAGACTCGAGATACGGCAAAGGTTTCATGAGCACTATAAATCTTTCAAAGCCTCCGATATTCGCTCTAAAATCCATTAAGAACGCCGTTTCCGCCAAATATCCCCAATCATTCATAAGAGTGTATCCTATCACGTAGCACCTCACCTGATGCGGTATTCAGAAACACATTTCAATCAACCGTTTCTTGCCTGAGAAGACAGATGAATGGTATTTCGAAAGATAAAGTATTACCGATGTTTTTAAACTCTGCATAAGTATTGTAATGCCAGAGTCTGAGTAGCAATCTTCTGTTTACATCATTTTTGCACAATCGAGCTATCTCCCATATCCAACTGCATCCATTCGCGTTTTGTAGTTTGGCTGATAGCCCCAGCGCAAATTTGTGTATTTTTAAATGAACTCCTTTAACCCTCGCAAACCCAAGTGCATCACAGCAGAAAGTTGAATGAAAGAGGGCGCATGATACAACGCTTTGGAGTTTGTACAACCCTTCTAGTAAAATCGAAATCTTACAAGGCAGTTGAAGGTTAGAATCAGGCGTTCATTTCCCTAGAAATGCTGATATTACTGATTGACGAGCACCAGCCACAAGGAACAAACTAATTACAGGGTAAACGTTACCTACCATCGCCTCAACTCTTATTAGTAATGAATGTTTCGTCGGATATGCGGAAAACAGTTGTGCAGGCCAGGGACTGGAATTGGCTGTCAAAAGCTGTTTGAGGTGCGCGTTGCATAAGAGTATTGCATACATAATAGGGGCCCAATTTCACGACCAGCCCAACTGTGATAACCTTGAACGAAAAGTCTGTCAAATCTATTGAACACACAAGAAGGCTTTGCCGACGAGATCATTTAGCTCGATGATGGAACGCCCACATGATATAATGCAAGCTCGGAGAAACACAAATCTCTGAAAATACTATTACTGAGCTGCAAGAATTTTCCTCGATTTTAAAAATGTGCTTGTATCCTTGGTTCTTTTTTACAAACTCAGAAAAGGTGTATCAACGAAGAAATCGAACATAGCAATCTGAGATTTGCCACCGGTAGTGAGCTGCACGCGAATACACACTGGAGTCTCACTACCATTGCTATTTCTTATATCTGTCTAGGTCCGGGCAACCTGAAAGTATTTTAGCCCACGTGCAATCTTTCACTGCGGGGCACTTTGCCTGGATCAGGATTGTGATTTCATGCATACATACATATCAGATGGAGGTAGTTGCAGCTGTGATTTCAGGCTTATATTCTAGTTCTTCGTAAGAGGGTACTATTGTAGTAATTTATATTGTACAACTGAGCATGCATGCGCAGAACATCTTCAATGTGTTCTGTATAGCAAGAATAACTAGGACAACATAAATTAAACTCAACCAATTTCAGCCAAACAAATACAATGAGTTGTCAACAGACCATAGATTCTATGAGAGCTTACCGTAACAATAAAGACCAAATTTACGTGATTAAAATGAACATAAAGAGGCACACAGTAAACTAACCAAACAATAAAAAAATATGTAAATATCATTTTGTACCTTGATCGTCTTCAGAAACGCAATAATCGTAGCGCCGTATGACGGCGTCAGCGCCACCGCTAAAGACTGCCGTTTCGTCGGGGAAACAAGTGAGTGCTAGAACATGAGACAGGTGGCTGGAGAACATCGTTAGTAGACCACCTGCCTTGAAATCCCAGACACAAACTCGACCGCTGCTATCTCCGGAAAACAACACATTCCTAGAAAAGAAGTCAAGCAAAAGTGTGTTAGTTTCACCAAATGCAGCATGATAATCGTAGTACATGAAATTATGCAGAAACATTCATCTCTATAAAGAGAGCCATATGTGCAGGCATTTTCAGCCAACTCCACACACAACGAATGATTTCGTGCACGGATGTGCAATCATGCAGCACTTATGTGCTGTGCAGCTGACACCGTGCTAAAATTATTTGCCAACGGTAGTGACCTGCATGCGAAAACACGATGATGTGTCACTGCCATTTCTTTTTTCTTTTCCGCATCTGTCTAGGCCTGGGCAACCTGGCAGTATCTTAGCCCATGTGCAGTATTTTACTGTGCGGCACTTTGCCTGTATCAGCCATTGTGATTCCATACAAACCGATTTTGTGCTGTTTGTATTAATCGGGTACAGACAGTATAATCAGGATCCGAAACAGTCGAAAAATTATAAACGAGGTTTGAATTAGTAAGCCACTGTTAATTAAGGCAGTATGTATGAATGCACAAGCCTGATCCAGGCAAAGTGTCGCACAGTTATAGACTGCACGTGGGCGATATTACTGTCAGGTTGCCCAGGCCTAGACCGATACTTGACCTTACAGTGGATAAATAGTTCGTGTACCTCCATGACCAGTTGAGGCATACTTGGTGGTAAACTTGGGTGCCAATAAAGCTACTCTTACCAGGATGGTATGGTATGATGGGTATGAAAGCACATGTCTGATCCAGGCAAAGTGCCGTACAGTTAGATACTGCAAGTGGCCTGAAATACTGTCAGGTTGCCCAGGCCTAGACAGATATGCGAAGGGAAATAGAAATGGTACTGAGACCACATCGTATTTCAGCATGCAGCTCACTACCGGTGGCCAACCAATTTAGCACGATGCTAGCCGCACAGCACAGGTAAGTACCGGGAAGGTAAATTGATAGACATTAGTCCAAATAAGTCTCAACGCACTACCGTTTGGTTCAGGACTTTTAACCAAAGGCGCCGGATGGGACAAGCCCATATTTTGGCTAGCGGGGTAGTATAACACACAGAAGTAATTATGAAAAACAGATAAAACGACAGATTCTTTGCTCTCCTGCATCTTGCTTACACAGCTTTCAACATTGTATGCAAATTTTCACAACAAGCGTTTACTGTTTTAAAGGTATTTACAATGTAAGCCTTATAGAGTTGCAGCTTGTTGATTCAGTTCTCTAAATCTTAATCATTCGAATGTCATTTGGTTCTAATCTGACCAAAATCTTTTTCTTTCGCGTGTACTATTTAAGTTAAGGGCGTCTAATGTAAGAGCACATAGGACAATATGCAGATTGGGTCCGTACAACTGATAGCCTAGATATAGTTGTATGATGTTTGTTTGAATCACGCATGCATAACTTTAGCTCGTCGCGCGGAGACTGAACCCCGTTGCGCTGAGAATGGAATTTAACGTGATGTGATGTTTTTGTACCTTTATGACCCATTGAGCTATACTGGGTGATATCTTTGGGCATCAACGGAGCTCCTCATACCAGGAAGGTCGACGAATAGAGGTCACATAAACTCACTCTGCCTCATGCTTTAGGCTTTTTAGCCAAAGGATCCTATACCCTCATAAGTCATCCCCCTACTTCGACCTGGGCAACCGGGTAGTAATACACCAGCAAGCAACTATGGAAATACAGGTAGAATGAAAGATTCCGTGCTCCCACACTCTTTGCTCATTGTTTCCAATGATATCACAGATCTGCAAACTTTTCAATGAACGTTTTCATTTAGTAGTTATCTGGGTAGCACCGAGAGGTGTCCAAATTTAGCTACTTTGAATATCTTGCCTGCATCTTATGCCATTCTTTCGCCCACGCGTACAGTATAAATTAGCGGCATTTAATGTAAATAATTTATCCTGCACACTTGATAGCCTAGATACCGATATATGCTGTCTGTCGGAAACGCGTATGCATAATTTTAACTCGGTTACCCGAGACTGAATCCCGGTCGAAAGTCGCCTCTGTGCAGTAGGACTACAGGGTTCGTGCAAGAAAGGCAGATGTCGAAATCCATCCCGCAACTATTTGTGGTTGCTGCTTATGCGCCGAATAATCGTAGCTCTGAACTTGCCAAGGATGAGCTCTGTGGAAAATTACAGGAACGCATTAGACTTTCATCGCAGAGGGATATCGTTGTCTTAGCTGGAGACATTAATGCGCGTGTAGGTCGTCTATGTTCAAGCACTGTTCGGGTGAAAGGTTGGGCCTCGATGGTCATCGTAATGACAAAGACGAAAGACTGCTAAACTTGCGCTCGGAACACAGGCTCTATCTTGCCAATAGCAACTTCCGTCATTCGATGTATCACTGTTCTAACTATAAATCTTCATCGGCGGCTCCGTTCACATAAATTGACCATATTGCGATCCACTACTTGTGGTGAGGGAGTGCAAGATTGTCGTTCATACTGGAGCACCTGTCTAGAGTATATAGTCATGCCTGTGCTAAGTTCTCTGTGAGTTTTGGATGGAAACGTAAAAAGACAGCTGCATGTTGCCAGGCTTAATAATCTCCCGGTTTTCAGGTAGTTTCGGGTTACTTGGAGTTCCAAAATATGTTATTGATGAGCAATAATGTGGGATGCAAACCTAATTGAAAATAGCCGTGTTGAATAGTTGTGGGCTGACTACTCATGTAGCTCAACAGCGGGTGTCTTTTCACCAACTAATGAACCAATATCCGTTGCTCTCAACTGATAGCATATATGATGCGCCACGAAGGCTTATTAAACGTAAACTGGTTGCTAGTTTGAGATCCACCGGGGAAAGTTGGAGGAGTTCCCAGACTACGGAACTGGAATCTGCGGCGGATGTAGGCAATTTCAGAAGAAATGTTCCAACACATCAGAACTACTAGCAGTGGGCAACCAGGCTTCAGTGATGTAATACGCTTGTCTCATCCCTCGAACTTACGCGCCGTAACATCAACGCCAGTCCATTGATGATGAAGCCACGGTATTTGGTTAACCTGACGTTGGAATCGATCTTAGTGATAGATCTGAGGTTACACTCAGGCAGGATCCTAGACCACGTTAGATTATGAGCAGGGAGACAGGGTTCCTGAAAGAAAGGACAATATCGCAATGATGTTTGCAACCTTGTTGCGGTTGTGACTTTATATGTATTCTATTAATCTCCCCATTCTTACTGTGTATGTGACATCTCAACGAACTGCTGATAAAAAAATTATATACTTTTTATATTCGCCACATAAAGAAATTATTCTGTAACTGAATAGCGAAATTCTGTAGTGCTGCCCACTGATTCACACGGTAGAAAATCTTGACACCTGGTTGATTATCAGCATTTCCTATCTTCTGCACGAGTGATGATTCAGATTAACCAATTGTATTATGGGAAATCTTGCAATATGAATACAAATCAGTATTAAAGCAATTAGTGAAAATAATTACAAATAAATACGTATTATGAGCAATTTCGGGGAACGCAAATGGAAAACTAACCCGCAGAATAGGAGAGACCATACAATGATTTCAGATTCCGATAAAAGCGTATGGAGCATGCGCGGATTTTTTTCATATTTAAAGGTTACAAGTGTTCCCGAACTGGTGCTCGCGGCAACAATATCGTGACGATTAGAGGAAGATAAAGCCATCAATTTACCTATGATTATGAAATTACCGAATTACTTACCAGTTAACTTAGGAAATGTTAATTTTGATTCAAGATATGGTACAGTACTGAAGGCAAAAACGTATCCTTCATCATTTCCAATCTAATAAAGTGGTTAGAAGTTAAAACTACATACCAAAATGTGATCGTCTTTCGGCGTAATGCACCGGGATGTTACACTCCCAATCACTACAGAATCTTTCAAAGTGGAAGAATAAACATCAATTTCGCAAAGATTTCCCAATGCGCCTGTACTAAACAGCCGATTTTGAATCCAACAAAGGCATTCAACCGATTTTAAAATCGAACCGGGAATGCGGGAAACCAGAAAATAATTCCGACAACTATCGTAAACTTCTACAGAGCCATCGCTACATCCCGCGGCGATTAGCAGATCCTCAGATATTGAGACACAATTAAACGTTATTGGTTTGTAATCATAAAACTGAATATGATGTGCAAACGTTTCCATAAATACAAACAGAAAACACGTGAGGATAGATTTTAAAATAAGCTTCAACCTTGACTTCAAGGTCTTCTTCTTCTTCTTCTTCTGAATCGAAAGCAGAAGGGATAAAATCCCGTTTGAGCTTCATCACAGTAATAGACATGGGTGACTTTTGCTGACAAGGCAAACCCTGAGAGTAGAGGAACACCACTATATCACTCCGGGGATCAAGTCCATCCGTCTCAACAAATGCTGATCCAACGCGCTTTTGAATAGCTGTTCAGATGGTAGAGACAGGAGCCATTTCAGTAGAGAGTTCCAAGTGTTCACCACCCGAGTGGATAGCGTGCTCGCATTACTCAGCTTCAGCCTTCTAGGCTTCTGCAACTTAAAGTCATGTCCACGAGTCCTCGACTCACCTACTAATCGGAAGTACTGGAGGAACTCGTCTCCATATTGACCGAGAAGAATACGGCGTGTCAGGAGCAGTTCAGTTTGCACAGGACAGTATGTGGCTAACAAGCCAATCGAGCGTCCAGAATTTCTCTCGGTGGAAAGCTGCAGAGAAGCACCCACCACGGCCAAAACGTATATTCTTTTTGTCTGTTTGAAATCTTCGCCGATCGCGAGGCCAAGAGATTATCCGGGTTGAACTTAGGAAGCACCGCGTTATAGCCGATGCTGGAAAAAGAAAAAGCAGTTTCTCTTCACCAGCACGGTGAGAGGTTAGCTGAAGTAGCATTGTGTATAATAAAAATTAAAAAACACAAGAACTCTAGACCTCAGTATATTTACGGGATAACGCTAAAAAATGAAAAACCTAAGCTTGTAAAGCAATTAAGGCGAGTATTCAGGAAACAACTTACCCCAGTTGCGGTCCAACCCCTGCTTAAAACTAGACACGGTACTGCAGGATATAAGTTCTTCTGGAAGAACGTTCCAGAAGTTAACAACCCTAAGGCTGAAAAAGTGTTTCCTGGAGTCTAGCCTACATCGTTTTTTAGCAATTTTAAGTGAGTGGCCCCGGGTGCCCAGCTCGGGACTTAAGGTAAAGAAGTCGTTCATTTGCACGCCACTCAAACCCTTCAAGATCTTAAAGGTTTCTATTAAGTCACCTCTTAAACGACGGCGCCTAAGGGAGAAAAGATCGAGGGACATTAGGCGCACAGCGTACGGTTTCCCTCGCTGACCTTCAATCATGCGAGTTGCGAGGCGCTGTACACTTTCAAGTCGAAGGATGTCCTTTTTGTAGTGAGGACACCACGCCTGAACACAGTATGCAAGATGCGGCCGAACTAATGCCTTGTACAGTGGCAGGAATACATCGGGTCTTCTGCTCGATAGCACTGATTTCAGCCGAAAAAGTACCTTGCGTGCACGCTGAGCCGCAGCGGCACATTGGTCCTCCCATTTGAAGTCAGCCCTAACCAGTACACCCAAATTCTTAACACACTGTGTGGCGTTAACACTGAGGGAATTCCCCGCCACCTGGACCGAAATCTTATCAACCAGTGTTGACAAGAGTTGGCTCTTATTTGGGTTCAGTGGGAGATCCCACTGGTATGACCAGTTTATGACCCGCTCAAGGTCGTGCATCAAGGTCTCTTCATCCGTTGATCCGATGAATTTCACATCATACGCGAAAATGAAGCATGGGCACTTCAATTCAGAGGACAAGTCATCGATGAAAATCAGGAATAGAAGAGGGCCAAGTACCGAACCTTGGGGTACACCACTGATCACGTCGGTTTGATTCGACAGCGTACATCCTACTCTCACTCGGAATGTCATACCTGTAAGGAAGGCCTTTATCCAAGCAAGTAGACTACCCCGTATGCCTTTGGCTGCTAGCTTAATCTCTAGAAGGCGGTGATTTACGGAATCGAAAGCCTTACTGAAGTCTAGGTAGAGGGCTTCGACAGGCTTTCCTCCATCCATCCTTTAGTGGCAGTATTGGGAAAGCTAAGGAGGTTAGTCAGACAGGATCTACCCTTAAGAAATCCATGCTGAGTTACACTCAACAGAGAAT
>JACCGJ010010499.1:0-23810 GCA_013407085.1 Atriophallophorus winterbourni | reverse complement strand
TCCCGGCTGACCCAACACTCACGAAAGTGGTAGAAGACGACTGACAGAATGCATCGTTTTATTTACAGCTCATTTGTATATATATGTACAATGAACGAAAGTGAAGCCAAGCTGCTATATTGATTAAATCGGCGATTTATGTTCACTTGATTAAAAACGATCAATACTTACAAATCAGTGCGAGTTTTGGCGTGCATAGATTGAACGACCTTGACACCTCCCCCTGCGAAAAAAAGGACGTTCACCTTCGGTCTATGTACGCCTTGTTTCTTGGATCGATTTGAAACGGTTGAAGCATTGTTCTTCTTCGTGTTCGGTATCTTCTTTCTTGTGTCTCGTCTGTGCGATGTTGTTCAGCAAGACGTTTGTCGACTCTTTGCCATTGTACATTAGTGCTGATAGATTCATTTTGAGAAACATGCGGTGCCAACGCATGGGAATCGTTATACTGCTTTCGTGAGCCACGAGTTGCGTTTTTCTGTGAAGCATTCGCCTTAGAGCCGCGTGGACCACCTGTACCGCAAACCGGTTCCTCTTTATAGTCACTTGATCTTGTGAAATAGCAACGAATAAATTTGTTGTCTTTATAGTTTCGATAACTGTTTTTGCGACGAATACCTTGCTGTCTGCGTCGTTGTCCATTACGAGCGTTGATTGTTCTTGGAAGTCTTGCAGCGTTTGAAAAGACTGAGTTGGGAGTTGTCTGCTTTGTAGAATCATTGTCACCTTGATGCGATTCGTTCCGGATATCGTAACCATGTTTGCGTATCAACTGTCGACATGTTCTTGATGAAGAATTTGTCTGGCACACAGTTGCAGGTTTTGTTGAACACAGATATTTTAAAGGCACACTAAGTAAATTTAGTCGTTCGATCCAATCAATTCCAAGCAAATCAAGTTTATCATGAGGTGTCAAGTAAACTAAACCAGTTACTTGCTCACCATTGAAATCAATATTACAAGTAAGTTGTCCGTCAATCCTCAGTGGTTCACCAGATGCATTTTGCACATTCATTTCCGTGAGATAGACTGTTGGGCAGCCAATCTTCTTCCACGTTGAGCGGGAAATCAATGTGACATCTGAGGCGGTGTCGATTTGCAACGAAACAGTCTTGCCTTGAATTTTCACTGCGACATATTTACGTCTGCTTGCCAAATCTGCTTCAACGGTTGCAATGACCGCATTGATTCTGCCCCGGTTTCCATTCGATTTTGGATTATAAAGACTGTTTGCACCGGTCCTATAGTTTTTTCTGCAATGTGACTCTTTGTGACCAATGCGCTTGCACTTGCGGCACGTATAGGTTCTGAACGGACAATCTTTCGAATAGTGCCATCGACCGCAATTCCAACAGGCACTTTTGGGTTTCAATGACCTTGTGGGAGGACTTTGTGAACTACTGTGTGCTGCTGTGTTCTTGTACACTTGAGGATCTATTTTCTGTCCGGCGCTTTCAATCAACTTGATATCATGCTTTAGGTTCACCATTCTGTGACATTCGGCTGCAATGTCTTGAAGGGTCATTTCCGGCTCGTGCTCCAGTCTGCTCAGAATTTTTGTTCTAACGTCTGCGTCTGCTGGCGATTGAAGACTGCAAACGAACATCAAGCATTTGAACTGATTTGGCGTCATCGAACCGAGCTTAAATCTTTCACACTCTCGATTGATGATAGCAGCATGCGTAGTGTAGTCGTCTGTTTCCTTTTTCATCAGTTTTCAACCTTTGTAACGGATGCTGAATAAGGATGATTGTTCTCCAAAGATTGTCGTGAGTGTTGCGATGGTTTCGTCAAAGCTGAACTCTCGAGCACATTTTGGAAGAATGTAGTTAGTGTAACGTTTGTGCTCAACAGGACCAAGTTTCCTCAACAATAGGCGAACAAGCCATGCATCACCTTGACCCGCAAGTTCAACTCGGAAAATGTCTTCGTATTTCTGAAACCAAGCATTGAATGTTGTTCCCGATTCTGCATCAAAATGAAACTCTGTGATGGATGCTGCGATTGAGTCAATTGATTGCTGCTGTGTCTGTTCTTTCTGTTCTTCTTTGATATTCAGCTTTTGAGAAAAAAGTTCAATGAGCTGCTTCTGTGATTTTTCGAACTGTGCTTGCTGTTGCTGAAGTAATTCTTGCATTTGCTCAAAGCTGATAGCCATTTTCCCGTCGCCAAGTCTGTTGTGTTTTTGGAGTCTGTTCCGACTGACCCAACACTCACGAAAGTGGTAGAAGACGACTGACAGAATGCATCGTTTTATTTACAGCTCATTTGTATATATATGTACAATGAACGAAAGTGAAGCCAAGCTGCTATATTGGTTCAAATCGGCGAGATATGTTCACTTGATTAAAAACGATCAATATTTCCAAATCAGTGCGAGTTTTGGCGTGCATAGATTGAACGACCTTGACAACATTAACATCTCTTTGTAATCAGGTAGAAATTGTGAGCATAAGTTCCGTGAGCGCAATTGTACTACACGGAGGTTAAAATTAGACACATTTTGATCAGCTTGATAAAACTTTAGCTAGAATGTTTGATTCATTCATTAAAGAAGACCTGTAATAAGAAACCTATTGTTGTAAGAAGTTGCACGGCTTACATCAATTCTAAAACTTGGTTAATTGAATCACATTTAATAGTTCGACGGTTCATCGTAAAAGTAAATGAAAATGAGTGATATAGATTTATGCATCTTCTTTCGATTTGCTTATTGTGTAACTTTGCGATCCAATATTATATAATATATAGTTACTTCATAAGATTGTTCGGTGAAATTTCGGTGTATCATTCAAATAAACTACCTCACGTTTTGCTGAGGTATGGCGACTTCCATTTTAATAATCTTTTATTAATCGAGCATCATGTTTGTCCTCGAAATAACAATCTAAATATCCGATTTATGGCAAACTAAATTATTCAAATCTGGCATAAGCAAGCGATGCAAAGGAATAATGGAATTGGATGATGAAAGCTAATGAATCCTGATCTAACTCTGAGAGCAAACAAACAGAAAGCGATTGAGGCTACGTTTTGTGCACCACTATTCACTAGCAATTAAATGTATGCAATTAAATGTTTAAAGACAGTTTTGCACAAATATATCCGGACATCTTGGGCGCGCATTAATGAAATTCATGTACGCGAGTTTCACACAGTTTTGCTATATTTACACACAACAGTGTAGTATGTTACTACAGTAAATGTTCCTTAATGTGTTGTGTTAATAAGTGAAATTTTATTTTCAAAATAACTTTCTGAATAATTTTTTTGTTGTTATGTAAACAGAATTTGAAAATAATAAAATAAATCTGTTTTCGTGCAATGTTTTTCCACTGATGCACAAGATTCCTCAGGTCGAACGCGAAAGTCAGAACTGGAAACGTGTTTAAAAAACACTGCATATTTTTCGATTTCTACAATGATTATTTTATTTCGACTGCTATCAATTGAAAAAGAATATCTCAATTTAACTAGCACCAACAATTCTATCATTGTGATTAAGTTTGAAACTTCTTCTGCTTTATGCATTTGAAAGTCAGGGTAGAAACCTCAAACTAAAGTTTAAAAGCCTAAAATTCGTATGAAGAAATGGCAAAAATTAAAACCACTTCTCAGACTGCATTTATTATTCATGTTTAGCTAAATTTGCTTTACACAGAGGCCTAATTGCGTATGTTAAAAATGTATCATTAGATATTATACGTGAGGCCGAAATGCAGAGTTATTAGTGATCATGTTGTTAACCAATTTTATTGGACTGAGCGCTTCACGAAGCGGCTTTTTGATAAGCGATGGACTATTTGTAATATTCTCAAATGTTATAATTATATATAAGATAATGTGTTGCTTACATCTTCATCCGTTACACACCACTACTGGTATCTTGCTGTTTGCCGTTGTCAGGTTTTAACAGTAAGATCAGGTTCCGTGAGCCTTGAAACTGCGGTAACTTGGTAAACAAAGTTATACTTGTATAAAACTGTTAAATTGGGTTCGTACCCCGAAACACCATGTTCAGACACAGAATCTCAATGTGATTCTTGTCAAAGCACTAAAGATGCTTATGGATGAAAAAAGTAATATACGCAAGTGTTATAATTATATTTCAGATAACTTTAAAAACTGTTGAACGTCAACCGACGGGAACCAACCACAATCACTAATGATAAATCTGGTTAGACGTGATTGAATTTGCAGGTTGGTATAAATAATGAATATTGGTAAATTTATTGGAAAATATCCTCAGTAAATATATAACAGTTGTTGTTAAAGTTTCTATGTAAACTATTGAAACTTCACATGAATTATTTCAATTACAGGTTTAAAGTTTGAATAAATTTCACCTTCCGTTTTATGCGTCTATAATAATTGTCAGAATACAATTGTCCAATTGATAATGTAAATTGAAGTTTACGTTGAAACTTACAATTCTCTGTTTCATATTTTTTGACTGAAAAATATCATATGAAACATTTTGAAAAAAAGTCGCTTTTTGCTAAATATCGTTTTGATTATTCTAATCAGCATGATAAACTCTTGATTAATATTATACTGACACGTTGCTATTGTTTTTATTTAATTCTGTAGAACAAAATTTGTGATAAATAAAATTGTGTTGCCATCCTCGGACATATTAAGTTTGGGTTTGTTGAAGAATTTTAACAAAAATTAACGCATCGTAATTATTTTAATTTCATCAATGAAGGAAATTCCATATTCAGAGGATTACTCGAATTTAAGCATAATTAAAAGACATGTTAGTACTTTTGTACATGTACAAACTTGGTCGATTTTTTACGTTAACTATTACAAAAGTGTGTTAACGCTTGAATAAAACAGCCCCAATCTTTTAGGATAAAATAAAAGAATAATGACTTTAATTTTGTGCATGAATTTCGAACAAATAAATTAAATCAACGAAAAAACGTGTATACACATATGTATAGTAAAGATAGTTAATGTGAAGATTTATTGGAGAATTTATACAGTGAGTCGCGTTATCAGATTCTAAATAAATTTTCATTAATCAAACAATTCTTCCAATAGATTTTGAGATATTAATGTGATATCTAAAAATTATAATATCAACCACAGCACTTATTAAAACAACTTTTGCATTCACATCTCTTGAAATACCGGACATACTAAAATAATACTATGGGATTTCACATAGCTTTCGGGAATGAGAATTAGACTCACTCTTTATGGTACCAAATTCCTCAGTGGAAACTAAAAAAATATGAATGGTTTTTGTGGTGTTTGGCGATAGGATAGTTCATTTTACGATGTTAAACGAGAAATAAAAAAGCACATTTCTGCTCTTCTTAAAAATCCATTTCAAACATGAAAACTTCACATTCGATGGCCTGTATCCACCAAAATTAATTGAAATGTTTTTTCTTCCCATTTTAAACTGTGAACCACAGGAAGAGCTACATATCATGACAATGAAAACACAGCACGTCTTGGTAATCGGAGCTATCGAATCATATTCCAATCAAACATTAATTGATCAAATATCGACTCATGTCAACACCTGATTAATTATAACCTGTAATAGATTTTCAGTTTGGCGTAACGGCATTTCATTTCTGGTGTTTGTAAAACAAGCATTTATATTGATGGCGTAGCTGAATCATTTGCTGCGGTAATATCAAAATGGATGGACCAAGCAGGGTAATTGAACAGCAAACAATAATCACACCGGATAATTAAAAAATCGAAAATGCATTGCACAACATGCAAATGAGTTTCAATGGACGTTAAGCTATTACGTCTATCTTGAAATTAAGGTGTTTCAAAATATTTGTGTCGTTCAAAATAAATATGGATCGGGGTGTTATAAGCATTTGAAACATAAAAATCAGCTCAAAATCAGACAGTTAGTATGATGGTGTTCCCATGGGAAAACATAATAATGATAAATGGAAACCTGTACGATACGATGGAGGACAACATATTCATAAGGCATTCCGAAATGGGTATTTGCTCAATTTAATAGAAGCAATATATCCAAACGCTCATCACAATAATCATGATAGTGTTTTAGCATCATATAAAAGAATACATAATCGCGCTTTAGTTTGGCACAAAGAATACTCAACCATAATGTCACCAGTCGCTTGAAAAAGAACTAAATTGTGATAATTTTCCGACAATTACACTTTGTTTTCACTCCCTGATTTCGTAGAATGTTGCTTTTTCATCAATGTTAAACAAGCCCTAAACAACCACTTCAAATACGTCCAATTAATTTACTCTCATTTGGTGATATCCAATTTGAAGTTTTCACTTTTGAAACATACTGGTGCTTTTGTATGTTCATTGGAATCTTTCTTTGATATCTTAAGCGATTGAAAAGTTAATAAATCAAATTAAAAATTTAAATTTAAAATGTGATAGAATTATTAACATAGATGAAGTAAAATAAGAAAAGAAATCATTGCAATAGAAAGCTCACGTTTGCAAAAGAAGGGGGCTGTAAAAAATGATTATGGTGTCATGTTTGGGTTTCTTCGAAATTGTATTACGTTGGTTCAAATCAAGACAAAATCTAGAGACAAATAGCTGTGAATATGTTGTCAAACAATTGCAATAAATTAGAAGCTTTATTACTTTCTACTGCGTGAGTTGCGCGTGATGTCAATCCATGATATGTGCAAATAGAATACTATTGGCGATTTTGTGTTCACATACATCCAAATGATGATTATTCGTTTTGTCTTGTAAAATGCTCGTTCCATTCTGAACCAGTTTTTTTCTTCAAAACGCGAGCTATTTAAAGTATTCATTTAATTTAACCTGAAGTTAGATAGCGGAAGCGGTATTTGAATCGGCCTTGCTTAACATTAACTTTTCCACACATTTTCAATTTATTTTAGTCATCAGGGAACGCTGTTTGATTTAAAATGTTTCAAACTGTTGCAATTCTAACATGAAATATTTTTCGCACTGTAGAGTTCAAATGCTGTGCATCATTTGCGTTTTTAAACATAGGGTTTTGTTGCCCCTGTTGTAGACAATTCAATTGGTGACAATGCTAATAACAAATGAAAAAATCGATTTTTAAAACTTCGCCAATGCTAGAATTTCGTCATATCGCATGACAATTCCTACAGCCGGTGATAAACAATCCGATGCGGTGTCGGCTTTTAAATTGACTGTCATTTTGAATTTTTCCATCAAATTCTAACTTATCTCTCCCATTGGTTGATTGTACGCTAAAACATTTTGTGGTTCTGCAAATGTCATTCTCAAAAATATGATAAAATTAATACAGTCTTACTTCATATCATTGAAGAAATATTGAATGTGATGTGCACGAAAATAGGAGAAATAAATAGGTCGTTCATTCAATAATTGACGTACATTGTGGTGCTGTAGAATTAAACAGAAACGATTTTTTGAGTACAATATTTTGCAGTTTGTATGACACCAAATGACTTGAGTAATCCCAATTGTTCAAAGCAGATATCACAACAATCGTTCTCGTCTAATAAATTTGTTGAGAAACTTACATGATTAGACGAGTGATTAAGAATGGAGTGGCTTTGATCATTCATGTTGCATCAAAGTTTCCAAAAGGTTTGACACAGTAGATCACAATTTACTCTCGAACATGGTTATGTCGAAAGCTATATGTACAGGTACGTGATCAACATATCCACAGACAAATCAGGTGACTCATTTTTTGGAGCAAATCCAGGTCATAGATAGAGTTGCGCAAGGATCAGTGTTTGGACCAATAACGTATCTGATAAAGACGAACGATTTATCAACAACAAACGACAAAACGCTGCATCTTTTTGCTCATGATATAGAATATGGAGGCGAATCAGCAATGTCGCTTTTTGTTTTATGCTAAAGTTCGACAAAAATGGTTTAGACGACTAACCATACGATAACAAGTTTTTCAATAATGCAAAATGGGAAGATCATACTGATTTCCGAGAACGTGGATTTTGGTATACATACAACTATGGAGACAAATCTTGGTGTAGTCAGTGGCAGAAAGAGACCTAGGTGTCTCGATTTTTGTTAGTATGACAAATGATCTACAATGTATACTAATTTAAAACCACACCTCTCGGATACTAAGCATGGTATAGTGAATATTTGATCGTTTGTGCCAGTGTTTTTTAAATGATGATGAATGCTTAGTGTATGGTGCTAAATCATGGAATCTATGGCTGCTGAATGATATTCAACTTCTAGGCCGTTTATTTATTCGACATTCTTACTTGGACATGGTTTTGAATGATCGACATACATTGAGCCACCGAGAAGACCGAAATGAGGACGGTTTTACACATGGTAATGCAAGGCAAACTTATCTTAATATACACATTACTTAGTAGTGTTTCCCCACCCCGTAAATAAATTACTCCAAATTCGATCGGCTATCAAAACACTGGTCATGTTTGAACGATGAACATATCACACTCCAAATGGAATTGACGCAGGTAATCTAACTCAAAGCGCGTATGATTTGTTCTGAATAACCTAGTTGCTATTTGTTGAACTCAATCAGTTCAGCTAGAATAAATTAGAAATTAGATGAATAAAAAAAGATATCACTAATTATGCCGCCACATTTAAATAAAGTATCGCAGTCATGTGGTCCGATATATTGACTATATATTATAAATATATATACTATGAAAGCACTTACTTATGCCACTGCAATTAGCATACATCATCATGATGGATATAGTGAATAATTGTTTCTGCATATATAGAAATGTCATGGCTAGATTGAAAAACAAATGTTCATCCGTTTTAAATATGGATATGTTTTGCACCAGTTGTGTTTCTGTCTGTTTTTTTTAGTTTTGACCAATCACTGCACCGTAAAATCAATCGATATTCAAAAATGCTGGCGTTCAAGTCAATTCATTCCAATTCAATTTTAATGGTCTAAAAAGCATATAGCTTTATAAAAACCACAGAATAATATGGCAATTATGGATAGCATGAGTAGTATTGCGGGATTTATTTGCTTACTCATTAGTACAGGAATAAAAAAAAATCCATAGGGCAGAAACTGTTTTCAATGTTCAAAGATTTTATTGTGTAAAACATTTAGGTTCAAAGTTTGGATAGGTCGACATTGAATTGTAAATATTCTATTTGATTATATCCAAGTTTTGTGTCCACAGCTTGATGTCATCCACAAATAACAAGATTTTGCAGCGAACAAGTTTAGGTAAGTTGTTGACATACATCAGTAAAAGAATTGGTCCAAGCACTGATCCCTGCAGCACCCAACTCGTTACTGCAATAGGTCGTGACAAAGCACCATCAACCATTACTCAAATGACACGGTCGCGGAGATAATCATCAAACCAGGCTATTAATTAACCCTTGATTCCACATAGTTCCATCTTTTGTAGTAACAGACTGTTGTTATCACGATCGAATGCTTTTGACATATCAAGATAACAAGCGTGCAATGTGACACCTTTGTCTACAGCTTGAGTCTAGTCATAGAGGGCGAGCAGAAGGTTTTAAATGCTAGAGTGTCTTTTTCTAAAGACGTGTTGTTCGACTGCGAGAAATCAACTGTCTTCTAGATGTTTTGTGACGCTGTTTGCTACCAGGCGCCCCATTACTTTAGAGATCACCGGTAGTAGTGTTACTGGTCGATAGTTGGATACTTCCGAACGGTCTCCTCCTTTGTAGATGGGGGTAATGACGCCATTCTTCCAATAACAGAGAACGAAACTTTGGGTTAAAAAGATGTTAAACAAGTAGGTTAGAGGCGTAGACTGAGTATAAGCACAGGTTATAAGAATCAACGGGGTAATTTCGTCAGAACCTTGAGATCTTCTCGTGTTGAGATTTAGCAATACGCGGTGGACACTGTCCGAGCTAATAGTTAGCTGTTGTGAAACATTTTCGGATGAGATTACGGGAGAAGAAATAGGCTAGAACTTCGGCAGATTGCGATGCTGTGGTTGTTGTTCAATCACGAGTCTTTAGAGCGGCAACCCCTGATTTCACCCTTAAACGGTTATTTATGGGGTTAGAGAATTTTAGAGAATTTTGGGGTTTGATTCCATTTTGTTGAGCACATGTTTTAAAAAATTCAGTTTGTCATCAACAACAAGTTTGTTTAAATTATTTCTCAGCAAACGGAATGTCTCCGATTTCTCAACAGTTGTATCATATCTATGAGCCCGCCATGCAGCATTTCGCAAGGTCAAACATTTTCGTGTTCAGCATCTCAGCTTTATGTATATCTATTTTTCCCACATTTGGAACAGGATGAGAGAGCATTTCCACGGCAAATTTAGGTTCGTTTATCATCCACTGCAACTGATCGTGCATCTTGTCAGATTTAAGAGCCGGGTCTCTGGCGTACTTGAGAGTAGTTTTAAGTTGTGGAAAGTTTATTTTTCTAATCACATTGTTGAGTTCACTTGTTCTGAATGCCTGGAAAATATAATCAAACGTAATAACTAAGTGGTAACTGATTCCTAACAGAGCTTCATAAGTGAGACTATCAATCACGTGCATTTCATTTGTCAGTATCAAGTCTAAGATAGACGGTGTATCAGTACCACGAAATCGGGTAATGTTGAAAATGTGATTGTAGATTGGAATGTCTTCCAGCAAGTGTTGATATAAAGCATTTGAGGAATTTTCTGGATGATCTGAATTTCACTTAAATTTCGGCAGTTTAAAGTCTTCGAACAAAAGAAGTCTGCATCGGTATCTGGTAGCAACGAAGCGTATATTTGCAAGTAATGCTGAATTGTAGGCTTAGTCGGCTGAGGGCAAACAGTAAATCACACTCACTATGCTTTTTACCCTGCTGTTACATTTAGCGAACATCATAATGTGTCTTGCAGTTGTAAGTAGTCATCAGTGACTTCTTGGCAAAGCAGTGTCGGAATGTAGTAAAGCCCAACACCAAGTCATCCAGTCAAGCGATCGCGACGAAGTAAAGACATACCTTCAATGGCAACTTCATTGTCTGTTAAAGTTAGATGAATCCATGTCTCAGTTACAGCAATCACGCCTGGTCAGTGTTTGGTAGTTAGTTCAGCATTGGTCATTCGTATACAAAAATTTGACAGGTTAATGATGACAGCAAAGACGGTTCATGAGATAAAATTATTGGGACGGCTCGGCCTAAGTCGGCGGGTAGGTAATTTTTTTTCGCCGACTCCGGTTAAGTCGGACGAAATTCGTTTTTTCACCAGGTTTTAATTTTTCACTTTGTTCAGTATTTTTCACTATCGATGTCATCCTAATTATCAGTGTTTTTGAGGCGTCTAGGAATAATCACTTTGTGCAATTTGTATCAAAATTACTTCTAATTTTTAAGAACGGCATCAGCCATACTTTCTGTCAGCAGTGTCAGTTTGTGAGGGCGCGGAATTTTACCTTCGTGTTTCGGTGATGTCGGTATCTTAAATCTATTGATAACAGTCGCCTTATTCGTTTGAATATGGTCACTTATAAATTTCCTTTGTTGTATATCGTGGTTGTTTTTACTCTTTGCATCTGGACTATCAGCAGCTTCAGGTACGTTCAGAATTAAAAGACTGCGACTGTCGAGGTCGTTTACTTTCCCTTTGTTCCTATTTAATGCCGATTTTGCTTGTTCTGAGAGGGGTATATCAACAAAGATACGTGGTGTGTTTTCTTCACCGTCTCGTTACAAGTATGCAGATAAAAGTACATCTTCTAGTTCTTTTTCACTTTGCAACATTACCTTGAGCCATCTCTGTTTATTTTGGTGCGGCGCTCAGGGAGCACGAGTCAAGCGAGTCATTGAAACCGGATTGATTGTTTTATATCTCATCCTAGTGCACATTTACGACCATTTGGTTAAGTCATGCTGCTGTATTTTCGAGAATAATGTCTCAGTTGCCTCTGGCATATTTGTACAGATAATGCTGAGCGAAACTTGTTTTGAAGATGGTTTCTTAGGCACAATACTTGAGAAAGATGGCTTTAGATTTGACTCCGTTGTATCCATCTATTTGATGTCTTGTAGCAATATTTCGCAATATTCAGGGGCGCTAGTAGTGTTCGAAACTGAACTTGGATGTTTTTAAAACTTTGTTTTTGGTTTCATGAATAGCTTTAATGAATTTCTAATTTTTTGCAAACTGGAATTTCAGGTGTGAGGGCCTGCTCTTTATTTGATTACGGCCTTTCTTCACAGAAACGTCTTTAGTGTTATGTGAAATTATCGAGCCGACGCGTGTATTTGGAACCCACATGAAGTACATTTACCTGAAACATTAACAGCGTTTACCGGATGAAAACACGCCCTCGCATGAATAATTCTCACGGTCACATGTAGATCGATTTTTTTCTTGTTTTGGGATGTGGATCTGGTGTCATGTTCGCACAAGTTTGTGAGTGTCATATGGCCTGCCGGTTGATCGATAATGGGTGTTTTGTCGATTGAGAGATTTGGCTGTGTTCGGTGACGAGATTTCGGCATTGAACAATAACCCGCGATCATTTGTGAACCACAGAAGATACAACACAAGAAATAAAGTATTGAAACGTGTAGCTCAAATTGGTGTTTGCAATGATAGTTTGTGATGGGAAAAACGTTTTGCGCGTGAACAAATTAATCTTTCTCGTTAAAACTGGTAACTTTGCTGTAAGTCGACTTGCACGATCGAAAAGTATGAAATACGATAGATGTCGTCGAGTGATAAACTGAATTCTTTAAATGGTATAAATCCGAGCAGATGAAACGATGATATGATCACAATTGTCAGAGCAATGAAAAATACGTCCACACAGCAGTAAAATCAAGTCAGATGCTATTTGTCGGGGAAGATATTTATTCACGTTAAAATTCTATTCAGATGATCATGTTTGGTAAAATGTCATATATCGAAAATCATAAATTAATGTTACAGTATTTGCGATAAACTAAAGCTTAGTACAATAAGACTCTTTAATAGAGGGAGGATGAAATTAATAAAACTTCATAATTTGGTACATCTTAGTGAGTTTCAAACATGGGCAGTCTGTTTGAAATGTCATTGTCATACAAACTATGCCTCTGCTGCAATTGAATTAAAATGCAACACCATAACAAACGTATTATTTAATATGCTACCAGCGTAATATTATAAGAATTCAACTTAATACGCAAGCAAATTGTCTTTCATTTCAAGCTGAAGTTTCTCTTACCATTAGACTGCTAATTATTTATTGTCAATATCTTTTGACATCTTATGATTTAGGTATATAACGGTGTCCAGTGTACAGCGATGCTTCTGGTAATAAAATTGATACTTATCTGATATGGATGGTACCTTAAGCAGGTGATCGTGAATTAGGTTATTCTGAATTTCAAAAGTTGTGATAAGCATGCTAAATGACGGAAATGTCCTGCATATTTTTAGGACCGGTGTAATCCTAATAGTTTTCCAATGATGTCACCAGAGAGCAAACGGCTTAAAACATTTCATTACCATATGAGTTACCATGTCTGGGCCTGGAGCTTTGTTTTTTAGCATTACATATACCTGCCCCATGTAGATAGGAACACGTTAGAGGTACATGATTATGATTCGCATGTGTTTCTCCATCGAAATCCATTTAAATGTGTCTAGCTATCCGCATGGTAACATGAGCACACTTTTATGGTAACAACAATTTTAAATGACTTCCTTAATTGCACAGAGTATTTGACTCCAAGCATTGAATTCAAATATAGCTGATTAACAGGTTTTATATCTGAATATATGAATTCGGTCAGTTATTTAGTCAATAACCTATTACCAATGTGGGTTGCATGTAAAGTAGCTTCAGGTTCATTGTCTTTATTTCAACGAGATTAATTCGAGCGTAATCGTTGCATAAGCAGTTTCGAATGAAATAATGATGTTGAAGAAATGGGATAAAGGATATCCGAAAGCACGTCGCTCTCATACAAAGGATGAAACATATTTTATTTAAACAATGCATACGCATTTCACCGATTTGTGAAAAATAGGAAATTTCTATTGTTGTTGCAAAACCTGTTCAAACAAAGATGATATCAACATCTTCCGGTCAAGATGAATCATAGTGATACATGAGTAATTCATTTCTCCAGCGAAAGTTTTTCCTAATATAGTTATAATCACATATATATTTCATCATTAGAAAATTTGCGCATATTTGGAACGCAAAGAGAAGAAGATGTTTTCGATATGTGAATTCTCAGTAAAACATTCAAAGACCCTACATTATGAAAGTAATACGCAGGATTGAACAAAATCGAATATTTGCGTGAACATACACATATATTTAAGTCTTAATGCGAAACACTAATACATTTTTTAAACATAAACTGTTCTGTCTTCAAATCAATCGTTATTTCTACCGTGTTTGCTCGACTGAAACATCCACATTTATCGATCGGGTGCATATAACGTCGAATACTTGTCATGTACGTTGAGATGACCTACATTAGCAAAGTGATTGTTTTCACAGCTCTGCATGATTCACTTTAAGAATAACGTCCAGTCATTCATTCTCTCTGCTTTTTACAATCAATAACATATGTTTTGTACGACGTACAAATTTTTATCTATTCTGCCAGATAAAACTATTGGCAATTCTTGGAACAGAATTGCCGGAATATATCATAATGTCAACAACAAATTATTATTCTGTGATACAGTGTTATTTATCAAAATCCCAAATTTAAGAAAGGTTAAATATTCATATGCGTATGAGAAAGAATAGCGAAACGTGTTTTATTGTTTTCAAACGGCTATAGTTGCAGCCAAACTGGAAATGTATATAAAGACATCCAGCTTCGATTTCATTATGTCCTATCACATTACTTTGATGTTAAATCGCTTGTTTAACCTTTAATTACGTGCTATCGAAACATGCATTTATAAAGTTGTAATTTTAGCGTTTCGGAATGGTATTCTACTTCAAACTATCCTGGGGTTGGGGTTTAGTTTAGTCCCTTCAGCTACTTATAAAGTAGCGAGTAGACGAGAACTTCGATTCGCATTGCACCATCCGTCTACACAAATACTAGTTCGAACCGCAAAGAGTCCAGCGAATACGCATAGCTGATGAGAGGCAAAAACCTCGAAACCGGTCCTGTGCTTCCGGTGAGATTTTAGCGTTTCAGAATGGTATTTCACTTCAAAGTTGTAATTTTATTTAAACAACCACATTTACAGCAAAATTACAAAATAATTAATCTAAAAACGTCCTGCATTGGAGCAACGGCATCAACTGGATAATATTTCTGTTTGGCACGTTCAAAAGATTAGTTTACTAATAGCATTATTATAGCAGATTGGCATTTCATTTCCATGTGCAAAATGCTTAACAAATAGGAGTAATATATGTTACTTCCCGAAATACAAATGACGCTATACAAAGTGCCCCAAAATTGAGCTGTCTGAAGCTAGCTATTCTTGAATCATTCGGCAAATTAAAACAACGTTTTGTATCTCTTGCTTATAAGCCTTAGTACCGCAAGCGCGGTTCCATGAAAATTTGACTTCCGGATTAAAACTCGCCATACGGTAATTCGTCACAGATATGCCCGTATCCAGTTTTGTACACATGTCACTCCTGTTCCGAGGTTGTCCCGGCCGTATCGGTTTCACTATTAAACTTCAAATTCCGAAACTGCTCTAATTGTGTGCGTCTCATATAGCCTCAGACAACCAAGTCCATCTTCTAGACTGTATGTGTGGAACCTCTGTGATTCGCAGAATCCACTTCTACTGACACGAGAATGTGCGAAGTCGGCTGACTGGTTGATCAAAACCAGTTTGCTTTGAGAAGGTGGAGCTCGTACGTTCATAGGGCGGAAAGAATAACCTTTATACCAAACGTTATTTACCTCTTGGATCAGGATTAGGCTTAGTGGATTCTGCATGTAAAGATCAACATTTAACATGATATTATAGTTTATAACGCTTCAATACTACTGTCGAAAACATCGTTTGCTATACTACAATGATTGACACGTATGTTTGAGAAATCGTTCTTAATGTTGTGAAATTACAACAATAAATGTCCTTTGAAATATTCACACGCTTGATCACAACGGTCAATAAAGTAAGCCTTGGACACGTGTTTCGTTCTCAATAGAGCTAATCTTCATTATATATGATATGCACAGAGGTGGATTTAAAAAAAACTTTACCAAAACGGTTTCAGTCATATGCCTAATTTCGTGGTCTGATGTCCACTTTTTTGATTGATCGTAATTAGGCGTTCACGAAACATTCTGAAGTCTGGCATAATTGATTATATTTGTGTGTCTGATTAGTCGTGCTTTGGACAGTACATGTGTTGTGGTCGCTTAACCGAATTTTAGCTACATTTCATATCGGACCATCAAGTACAGTAAATGCTAACGCTATATATATAAATTTTATTATTATTCTAGTATTATATATATATATAATGAAATTATTATCGTAGATATTTACAACCTCTTTGTTTAATGAATGTTAGTTTTGTCATTCACTACTTAAATATATTATTGATTGCTTTTTGAGTTTATACGAAGCTGGTCTCGCACGAGATTCCAACAATGATGTTAGTTTCGATTTTGTTACGACTTTCAATATATGGGTGAGAATTGGCGATTACTCCATGATTGGTCGTGTCTCCAAAAGCTTGGTCGCTTTTGCCTGGTGAAATAGTTGTGTCTTCGAAGCAGACGCAGCAAGCTGCTGCTATATAATCGCCTTTGATTAAATATATCGCTTCCTTCTTATTCCAGCTAGTATCCACTCGAAACTGTTCAACATTCTACAAGCTTTCATATCTCATTTGACCTTGATGTTCACAATGTTGAGTTGATAATGCGAGTCGTGAAACCATATGTGCTAGCAATTCACGCAGTAACGTTTGAAATAACAGACATTTGGATATGTTCTCTTCAATTCGTGCAAAGGATTAGTAATAAGTTTAATGTTCCTAAATCAGAACAATAATTGAGGAAGCTAACTTACAGTTCATTGGACGGTGTTCGCTCTGGTACATACAACATAATTAAGTGTTTACTACGCCTGGAGCGAATAAAGAACAAACTTATGAAGCACTATATGCGGAGGTATAATAAGATTAGCAATATTACTCGACTGAAATTTACACATTGGGATAAACAATGTAATGAGAGCACATGCACCATGCGTGGTTGTAAATATCGATCTTGATATCGACTCTGTTTTAAATATTTTGATATATGATAAAGAAATTTCAAATATAAACATTGTTTGTATAACCAACGTTCGTCTAACGGATCCTGTGCGTCAAAAGCAAAACGCTACCAAATATCTACTCTGAATGATCTGTACAAACATTTCGTTTCTAAACTTGTCGAGTCTTGAAGCTATGAAAGTTATGAAGTTATGTGAAATTCTCGAGCCGACGCGTGTTTTTGGAACCCACAGAAAGTATATTTAACTGAAACATTATCAGCGCTTACCGGATGAAAACACGCCGTCGCATGAATAATTCTCACGGTCACATGTGGATCGATTTTTTCTTGTTTTGGGATGTGGATCTAGTGTCATGTTCGCACATGTTTGTGAGTGTCATATGGCCTGCCGGTTGATCCATAATGGGTGTTTTGTCGATTGAGAGTTTTGGCTGTGTTCGGTGACGAGATTTCGGCATTGAACAATAACCCGCGACCACTTTTGAACCACAGAAGATACAACACAAGAAATAAGGTATTGAAACGTGTAGCTCAAATTGGTGTTTGCAATGATGGTTTGTGATGGGAAAAACGTTTTGCGCGTAAACAAATTAATCTTTCTCGTCAAAACTGGTAACTTTGCTGTAAATCGACTTGCACGATCGAAAAGTATGAAATACGATAGATATCGTCGAGTGATAAACGGAATTCTTTAAATGGTATAAATCCGAGCAGATGAAACGATGATATGATCACAATTGTCAGAGCAATGAAAAATACGTCCACACAGCAGTAACATCAAGTCAGATGCTATTTGTCGGGGAAGATATTTATTCACGCTAAAATTCTATTCAGATGATCATGTTTGGCAAAATGTCATACATCGAACATTATAAATTAATGTTACAGTATTTGCGATGAACTGAAGCTTAGTACAATAAGACTCCTTAATATATTGAGGATAAAATTGATAAAACTTCATAATTTTGTACACCTTTATGAGTTTCAAACATGGGCAGTCTGTTTGAAATGTCATTGTCATACAAACTATGCCTCTGCTGCAATTGAATTAAAATGCAAGACCATAACAAACGTCTTATTTAATATACTACCAGCGTAATATTATAAGAATTCAACTTAATACGCAAGCAAATTGTCTTTCATTTCAAGCTGAAGTTTCTCTTACCATTAGACTGCTAATTATTCATGGTCAATATCTTTTGACATCTTATGATTTAGGTATATAACGGTGTCCAGTGTACAGCGATGCATCTGGTAATAAAATTAATACTCGTCTGATATGGATGGTACCTCAAGCAGGTGATCGTGAATTAGGTTATTCTGAATTTCAAAAGTTGTGATGAGCATGCTGGATGACGAACATATCCTGCAGATTTTTATGACCGGTGTAATCCTAATAGTATTCCAATGATGTCAGCAGAGAGCAAACGGCTCAAAACATTTTAATACCATAGGAGTTACCATGTTTGTGCCTGGAGCTTTGTTTTTTAGCATTACAGATACCTGCCCCATCTAGATATGAACACGTTAAAGGTACATGATTATGATTCGCATGTGTTTCTCCATCGAAATCCATTTAAATGTGTCTAGCTATCCGCATGGTAACATGAGCACACTTTCATGGTAGCAACAATTTTAAATGACTTCCTTAATTGCACAGAGTATTTGACTCCAAGCATTGAATTCAAATATAGCTGATTAACAGGTTTTATATCTGAATATATGAATTCGGTCAGTTATTTAGTCAATAACCTATTACCAATGAAGGATGCATGTAAAGAAGCTTCAGGTTCATTGTCTTTATTTCAACGAGATTAATTCGAGCGTAATCGTTGCATAAGCAGTTTCGAATGAAATTATGATGTTGAAGAAATGGGATAAAGGATATCCGAAAGCACGTCGCTCTCATACAAAGGATCAAACATATTTTACCTAAGTAATGCATACGCATTTAACCGATTTGTGAAAAATAGGAAATTTCTATTGTTCTTGCAAAACCTGTTCAAACAAAGATGATATCAACATCTTCCGGTCAAGATGAATCATAGTGATACATGAGTAATTTATTTCTCCAGCGAAAGTTTTTCCTAATATAGTTATAATCACATATATATTTCATCATTAGAAAATTTGCGCATCTTTGGAACGCAAAGAGAAGAAGATGTTTTCGATATGTGAATTCTCAGTAAAACATTCAAAGACCCTACATTATGAAAGTAATACGCAGGATTGAACAAAATCGAATATTTGCGTGAACATACACATATATTTAAGTCTTAATGCGAAACACTAATACATTTTTTAAACATAAACTGTTCTGTCTTCAAATCAATCGTTATTTCTACCGTGTTTGCTCGACTGAAACATCCACATTTATCGATCGGGTGCATATAACGTCGAATACTTGTCATGTACGTTGAGATGACCTACATTAGCAAAGTGATTGTTTTCACAGCTCTGCATGATTCACTTTAAGAATAACGTCCAGTCATTCATTCTCTCTGCTTTTTACAATCAATAACATATGTTTTGTACGACGGACAAATTTTTATCTATTCTGCAACATAAAACTATTGGCAATTCTTGGAACATAATTGCCGGAATATTGCATAATGTCAACAACAAATTATTATTCTATGATACAGTGTTATTTATCAAAATCCCAAGTTTAAAAAAGGTTAAATATTCATATGCGTATGAGAAGGAATAGCGAAACGTGTTTTATTGTTTTCAAATGGCTATAGTTGCAGCCAATCTGGAAATGTATATAAAGACATCCAGCTTCGATTTCATTATGTCCTATCACATTACTTTGATGTTAAGTCGCTTGTTTAACCTTTAATTACGTGCTATCGAAACATGCATTTATAAAGTTGTAATTTTAGCGTTTCGGAATGGTATTCTACTTCAAACTATCCTGGGGTTGTAATAACCCTCGCGGCAATACGCCGTTCGATCAGTTGGGGCTTAGTTTAGTCCCTTCAGCTACTTATAAAGTAGCGAGTAGACGAGAACTTCGATTCACATAGCACCATCCGTCTACACAAATACTAGTTCGAAACGCAAAGTGTCCAGCGGATACGCATAGCTGATGAGAGGCAAAAACCTCGAAACCGGTCCTGTGCTTCCGGTGAGATTTTAGCGTTTCGGAATGGTATTTCACTTCAAATTTGTAATTTTATTTAAACAACCACATTTACAGCAAAATTACAAAATAATTAATCTAAAAACGTCCTGCATTGCAGCAATGGCATCAACTGGATAATATTTCCGTTTAGCACGTTTAATAAATTAGTGTACTAATAACATTATTATAGCAGTTTGGTATTTCATTTCCATGTGCGAAATGCTTAACAAATAGGAGTAATATATGTTACTTCCCGAAATACAAATGACGCTTTACAAAGTGCCCCAAAATTGAGCTGTCTGAAGCTAGCTATTCTTGAGTCGTTCGGCAAATTAAAACAACGTTTTGTATCTCTTGCTTATAAGCCTTAGTACCGCGAGCGCGGTTCCACGAAAATGTGACTTCCGGATTAAAACTCGCCATACGGTAATTCGTCACAGATATGCCCGTATCCAGTTTTGTACACATGTCAGTCCTGTTCCGAGGTTGTCCCGGCCGTATCAGTTTCACTATTAAACTTCAAATTCCGAAACTGCTCTAATTGTGTGCGTCTCATATTGCCTCAGGCAACCAAGTCCATCTTCTAAACTGTATGTGCGGAACCTCTGTGATTCGCAGAATCCACTTCTACTGACACGAGAATGTGCGAAGTCGGCTGACTGGTTGATCAAAACCAGTTTGCTTTGAGAAGGTGGAGCTCGTACGTTCATAGGGCGGAAAAAATAACCTTTATACCAAACGTTATTTACCTTTTGGATTAGGATTAGGCTTAGTGTATTCTGCATGTAAAGATCAACATTTACCATGATATTATAGTTTATAACACTTCAATACTACTGTCGGGAACATCGTTTGAAATACTACAATGATTGACACGTATGTTGAGGAATTGGTTCTTAATGTTGTGACATTGCAACAATAAATGTCCTTTGATATATTCACACGTTTGATCACGACGGTCAATAAAGTAAGCCTTGGACTCGAGTTTCGTTCTTAATAGAGCCAATCTTCATTTTATATAATCTGCACAGAGGTGGATTTAAAAACAAAACTTTACCAAAACGGTTTCAGTCATATGCCTTATTTCATGGGGTGATGTCCACTTTTTGATTGATCGTAATTAGGCGTTCACGAAACATTCTGAAGTTTGGCACAATTGATTATATTTGTGTGTCTGATTAGTCGTGCTTTGGACAGTACATGTGTTGTGGTCGCTTAAGCGAATTTTAAATACATTTCATATCGGACCATCAAGTACAGTAAATGCTAACGCTATATTATATATATATATATATATATATATATATATATATATATTATATAATAAAATTATTATCGTAAATATTTACCACCTCTTTGTTTAAAGAATGTTAGCTTTGTCATTCACTACTTAAAAATATTATTGATTGCTTTTTGAGTTTTTACGACGCTGGTCTCGCTTGAGATTCCAACAATGATGTTAGTTCCGATTTTGTTACGACTTTCAATATATGGGTGAGAATTGGCGATTACTCCATGATTGGTCGTGTCTCCAATAGCTTGGTCGCTGTTGCCTGGTGAAACAGTTGTGTCTTCGAAGCAGACGCAGCACGCTGCTGCTATATAATCGCCTTTGATTAAATATATCGCTTCCTTCTTATTCCAGCTAGTATCCATTCGAAACTGTTCAACATTCTACAAGCTTTCATATCTCATTTGACCTTGATGTTCACAATGTTGAGTTGATAATGCGAGTCGTGAAACCATATGTGCTAGCAATTCACGCAGTAACGTTTGAAATAACAGACATTTGGATATGTTCTCTTCAATTCGTGCAAAGGATTAGTAATAAGTTTAATGTTCCTAAATCAGAACAATAATTGAGGAAGCTAACTTACAGTTCATCGGACGGTGTTCGCTCTGGTACATACAACAAAATTAAGTGTTTACTACGCCTGGAGCGAATAAAGGACAAACTTATGAAGCACTATATGCGTAGGTATAATAAGATTAGCAATATTACTCGAATGAAATTTACACATTGGGATAAACAATGTAATGAGAGCACATGCACCATGCATGGTTGTAAATATCGATCTTGATATCGACTCTATGTCCTAAATATTTTGATACATGATAAAGAAATTTCAAATATAAACATTGTTTGTATAACCAACGTTCGTCTAACGGATCCTGTGCGTCAAAAGCAAAACGCTATCAAATATCTACTCTGAATGATCTGTACAAACATTTCGTTTCTTTTCTAAAAAATTGGCGTTAGAAAGGCCTCACGCAATCACCATTAAATTCTCGTGCCGACGCGTGTTTTGGGAACGCAGAAGTCCATTTTAACTGAAACATTATCAGGGCTCACCGTATGAAAACACGCCGGCGCATGAATAGTCTCACGGTCACATGTGGATGATTTTTTCTTGGGCTTGGTCTGGGATGTGGATCTAGTGACAAGTTCCGGCAACACTGTTTGTGAGTTGTCCTATGGGCTTGCGGGTTTGTCGTAATGGGTGTTTTTTTTGATTGAGATATTTGGCTGTGTCTCGGTGACGAGATTTCGTCGGCATTGAACATAAACAGCGATCACTTGTGAACCACAGAAGATCATCATCATCAAAGCAGCATTACAACAAACCGGTAGGCACGTACCGAATGCTTAACTGCCATACAACCAAGAAAAAGTAAAATCCTACAAGATGGGGAAGGGTGGGACTGAAATAGATACGGATTCTATAGAAGAGTAAGCACAAACAAACTGGGGAGAGGTGCCTACACCTCGAATGGAACATGCATTCAAACAAGTTTCGTGAACGAGTAGAGCGACATCTGCATGGCAGCTTCCTTGCGGCTTTCACTGTCATGCATCATAAAAAGCTTTTCTCGTCACTCCGTTTGACAACATACAAGGTTAAGCAAACACTCCAAGAAGATGCTTATTGCCGAGACTGCCATTTGAAACGGGTTCGGGACATATTCCTGAGGGGGGGGGGGGGGGGGCGGGGGGGAATAGCCATGCGGATATATCGATCGCGGGACATCAGACTGGAAGACGCGCTGATGCCAACTTTGAAAGGTTAATACTAAGGTTTTTTAATGTTATGCCAATGTGACGGTTGGCCACCCCGAGATTTCCGCCCCCCCCCCCAATCAGGATGTGGCGTCGCAAAAAGAATCTGTTTCGGAAGTCGGTGGTCCGGCATCCGTAAAACGTGACCCCACCAGCGTAACCTATGCAGGTTGATCTGCTTCTCTATATCGACATTACTACCAAACAACTTATTTCGGAGAGCATCGGTGCGCATACGATTGTAACAGCTAACTCCTAGAATGCTGCGGAGACACCGGTTGTCGAATACTTGGAGACGCTGAATGTGTTCTTTACGTAAGGTCCAGGTTTCGCACCCATATAGTAACACAGCCCGAAATGTCGCTTTATAGACTCTACCCTTGAGTATCAGAGACAGTCCTTTCTGACGCCAGAGGTGACCTAGGTTGCGGAATGCTACGGTCGCT
>JACCGJ010010498.1:0-13186 GCA_013407085.1 Atriophallophorus winterbourni | reverse complement strand
ATTTCAAAATGAACAAAAAATGGGCAATGCTGACGACAGACAACCTGTATATTCACGGTAAAAAGTCTGGGAAAAGCCCGAGCCACAAGGGATTTAAACCCCTTTTGAATGCACCTATTGATGTGCAGGCTATTAGTTCCTCAGGCAGCTTGTTCCAGAAGCTTACCACTCTTTCACTGAAAAAGTGTTGCCTAAGATTCAGACGGCTGTGGTTTTTCGCGAGGCTCAATGTATGTCGTTTAGTTGAGGGGTTGATCGCTCGAGAGAACAGGATTTGACAGCCCTCGTCGCCTAAGCCTTTCAGGATTTTGAAAGTTTCTCTGAGGTCACCCCGTAGACGCCGACGCCGAAGGGAGAAGAGACCTAAATAAATTAGACGTTCTTCGTAGTGTTTCCCAATCATACTTTCAACCATACTGGTAGCCAGTCGTTGGACTCTTTCTAATAGTAATATGTCCTTTTGAAAGAAGGGGCTCCAGGCTTGCACGCAGTATGCTATATGCGGCCTGACAATCGCCGTATATAAAGGGATAAACACTTCCGGCGTTCTACATGTCAGAACGGATTTAAGCCTGAAGAGTTCTCCTCTAGCTCGTTGTGCAGCGGTGGCACACTGCGCAGCCCATTTGAAGTCCGCTGTTACGACTATACCAAAATCCTTAATCCTCTGAATAGATTGAAAGTCGATCCTACCGTTATTCGCAGTTACTGTAATTCTGTCAACTGCTGCAGACAACAGATGGCATTTACTATAGTTCAGAGGAAGATCCCAATCCTGCGACCATTTAATGACCTTTTCAATATCTCTCAACAAATCACCGTGATCACTGGATCCGGTGAATTTGACATCATCAGCAAACATGTAGCAGGGACATAACAACTGCGATGCCAGATCATCGATGAAGATCAGAAAGAGTATTGAGCCTTATACTGAACCTTGTGGGACCCCACTGGTAACTGTTGCGAAATCAGATGTAGTATCGCCTACACGGACCTGGAAGGATATATCACGAAGAAAACTGGTTATCCAGTCGTGCAGCTTACCAGATATGCCTTTGGCCGAGAGCTTTATCCCTAGGAACCTGTGACTATCCGAGTCGAACGCCTTACTAAAGTCTAAGTAAAAGACCTCTACCCGCCCGCCCTCATCCAGTGTCTTAGAATTTCGATCTAAAAAGCATAAAAGATTTGAGAGACACGACCTTCCTTTAAGAAAGCCATGTTGAACCGTGCTTAATGATGAATTGTGCACGAGGTGGCTGCACAATCGATCCCTGATAAGTCTCTCCAAGGTTTTACATAAAACACTAGTCAAGCTTACCGGTCGGAAATTCTTAACTATGTTTGCGCAAACTCCCTTTGGAATGGGTACGACAATGGCTTTCTTCCAGTCATCTGGTAGGATGCCTTTGCAGAACGATTCGTTATATAACTCACATAGAGGCCCTGCTAGTACCGTAGATATTTCCTTTACAATTTTAGGATGCACATCGTCAGGTCCGGCGGATTTATTTCCGTCTAGATTCTTTAGGACACGTGCGACATCGTCCGTGCAAAAAACTACTTCGCTCAGTGAGGCACCCATTTCCGTATTAAGAGTTGGGACTGAGTGAATCGCATCCCCGCCATCCATTCTATGTACGCTTCGAAAATAATCCAGCAAAGCTGCTGCCTTTTCGGGGTCAGAATTGGCTTTCTGGCCATTGTCTAATATTAGGGTACCTATGTTCTCCCTTGTCTTACCCTTAGACTGAACATAAGTATAATACTTCTTAGGGTCCTTTTTAGCAGATTTCGCCAGGTAAGTTTCGTAGCATCGCTTAAGCTTCCGTTGTAGCTTTACTGTGTTGTTCCTGGAAGCCTTATAGCACGACCAATTTCTATAGGTTGGCAAGGCTGTGTATCTCCGCCAATGTCTGTCGCGCCTAATAATGTTGCGTCGCACAGCAGGAGTCCATCAAGGTGGCTTGTTCTTTAGCCGTATAGGTCGAAAAGGACAGTAAAGGTCTTGAAGACTTGAAATATTGCGCTTAATAACCGACCATTTACTTTCGATGTCATTGGTTTCAGAGAACCAGTCACATCGTAAAGCGGAAAGCCGTACAGCATTCCAGTCAACTCGATTTAGATTACGCCTGTATTTGACTGGTGGCTTATGGAAACAGAGAATTGCCTGGAATATTATGGTGACATGATCGTAAGAGAGGTTTTGGACATCTTTAGGACCTTTTGACAAAAGTAGGTCCCGTGTAGATGGTTGATGTTCATCGCTGTACCTAGTTTCCTCACTTACGTGCTGCTGAAGCGCACTGGAGTGCATCCAATCGAGATATACCTGGGAAATTCTATCAGAGGTTGTCTGAGTGTCCCAGTCAATACCCGGTAAGTTGAAGTCACCTATTAAATAGACTCGTGAAGCAGTTTTGTGCAACCTGGTGAAAAGTTCCCTAAGTTCCTGGTCCTCCTCATCAGAAGCGGCGGGTGCCCTGTATAAGCAGCCTAACGCAAAAGAAAGCTTACCGTCTGTGACGATTGTCGAGACCAGCTGGATGCCGAAGGTGGCCATTTTTATGCCAGAGTCTTGGTATTTAATACCATGTTGTAGTAGTATTATAGCTCCTTCTCCTCTACCATCTGGTCTATCCGATCTGATGGCTGTATATGTCGAAAGAAGATCAACTGGAATAATGTCTGCATCTTGAAGCCAGGTCTCTGATATACCTAGGACCCTAGATTTACTATTGGAGGCTTTCTGAATTAATTCCAGCCATTTACTACGCACGCTGCAAGCATTTGTGTATAGTATTCTCACAGCATTCCGATGTACCCCGCCTAATTTCGGACAACCCTCGGGTGCAAAACCCGAGGTATTACCAAGTTTTTTGGTATGTCCAAATTAGTGCTGTGTGAAGAATCTACGTCGCTGGAAGGTTGTGGCGTAGAGGTTCTTAATGCAGGAGCGTTGAGCGCATACGAAGCGAGGCTTTCGTTTGCTGCATCACAACTTAGCCAAGATTCGTCCCCTATATTTTCTACCAGCACTTGAGCGTTCTCGATTGAAATATCCGCTGTTGCGGAGTTATTTGATCGGCGCTTAACAGGTTTGCTCTTCGGTTTTGCTACTTTGCTACCCGAACGCTGGAACGCAAAATAATTTGCTGAAACTTGGCGGTTATCTGGCACCAATCTATACAAACCATTTTTATTGATATGTATTTTCTTTTATTTTCTTTTCTTTCAACCCCTGCTCCAGAATTAATCGCATCCCCTTCATTTGATTATTTCGATGCAATCTAGATGGAACTTTATTACTGTGTGACATTGCGCGAAAAAAGTTAACTTTCTTACCCTTGTATATTTACCATCCTTCATTAATCAGCAAAATGTTCAAAAATTCCGCTTGATAAGGTCATTTTATAATTTATTTATTCTGTACACATTGATAACTTGATCATGTTTTGCATGCCTTGGTTTACCAAGAATATAGTATTATTATTATTATTATTATTTGGTCGCCGTTAGAGATAAACAGGTCTCTGTCTCTCTGGTTTCTGAATTCCACCAAGATTGGCCTTGCTTGGTTTCCTTTCTTATACAGACCGATTCTGTGTACCCGAAGTATCTGTAGATTGGGCTTAAGGTCTGCCAGACGCAGTAAATTTTGTACGCATTTGCGATCTAAACGGTGTCGTGCTTTAGCCTCCTGTATAAAAGGCTCTCGCTCGTTAAGGATCAGAATGTTTCTGGTCCTGGTTTTCAAACTTTTCTCGGGAAAAGTGCCTTTTTTCTGCAACGCTCGTAATTCGCGGCGGATTGAAGCCAATTGCGAGTTAATCCTCGCTAAATTACCGAGACGCGGCTCGGTTAAATATGATATGTTGCTCACATCCCTCGAAATAATAGACATGTTTCGCCGAAATACAAAAACGAAGCATTACCATTGTCTATGCCTAGGTGTGATTCACACGAGAAAGTTGCAAGCGTTTTATCGTTTCATCAACACTCGGTACGAAAATGGCGGCGTCTGCCACCAGACACAGCAAGTTCAATTCAGTTCATTTAAGTTGCACGGGACAGTAAGTGGCTAACGAGCCAATCGAGCATCCAGAATTTCTTTCGGTGGAAAGCTTCAGAGAAGCAACTGTAACACCGCTTGTTTTTCCTTATCAAAACATTAACCTTGACAATATTGACTTCCGTTCGTTCGTGTGTGCATCGTAAACGCTCTGTACACGTTTTGGCTACCGCGATAAACCTTTCATCTCCTGTGCCTTTTCTCCAACGTTCTTGGGGACATTATCGTAGTAATCTGGTCTACTACACAACCACCACTGCCAAAACGTTTTTTTATTGTGCGTTAAATATCCTCGACGATCGCTAAGGCAAGAGATTATCCGGGATGAATGATGCTGGAAAAATGAAAATAAATTTCTCTTTACCAGTACGGTGAGAGGTCAGCTAAAGAAGAGTTGTGTATAAAAACAGAACTCTAGCATTTGCTTTATTTACCAGATAACACTGAAAATGTTAAAATACCTGTAGCAACTTGTAATTTCACACTCTCTTCAATTGTACTTCCATTTCAATCTATGTTTGTTTTAATCAACCATTAATCCAGAATATACTTTTTCCGCGCGCGTTCCTCTTCTGCTTGATTTTCGTGGTGCTGCGTTATTGCGTGTTTGCGAATCACGACGGTTAACAGCAAAATTGATTTGTCGCACATTTTTCAGCTTCGCCAATTCTAATTGCTGATCAACGCGTTACACCGCAGTTTGGAACTGGAATATTTTTGTGTGTGGATATTTGCATTGGACATTGAATTTTCACTTATCGTGAGTTCTTTCCTTGTCTATTTTTACTATAACATTTACCTGTTACATTTTTGCATTTATCCACTACGTAATTGGTGAGCCCCTATTCCATTTTTCGCTCAGAACTCCAGTTATTTTTTCAATTTTGCTATAATGTCGTCTGAACCTAACGAATCGCAATTGAACGTTATCGCAAGCAACACTCCAGCGTTTGACCCAGCTAACCCACACATTTGGTTCATTCAGCTCGAGGGAATGTTTCGTTTTAGACGCATCACTAAACAGGAAACCATGTTTTCCTTCGTGCAATCTCAGCTGCCGTCGTATATTGCGAAAGAAGTTCTTGACCCGATGCCAGTAAATTCGCCCTACGACGCTCTGAAAGCCGCTGTTCTTAAACGCACTATGTCTTCTGACGAGGCGAGGTTAAAAAAATTGCTAGCTGGGGTAGAGCTCGGGGACAGAACTCCGTCACAACTTCTACGACACATGCGTTCTCTCGTGGGTAACTCAAAGTTGGATGATTCCGTATTACAGCAACTTTGGCTGAACTGCCTGCCACACAGCACCACCGCCATCCTTGCCGTGTCGGTCGACAAAGTCTGCCTCGACACATTGGCCGAACTAGCAGACAAAATCCACGAATGCTTCGACAGAACCAGCGTTAATCAAGTATCAGAAGGTGGTAACCTCTCAAAGCTTGAAGCCACCGTAGCCATGCTGACTAAGGAACTTGCATCCTTACGGCTTATCATTCCCAACATGAAACGACCCAAAACTTCTAGATCTAGACCCCGGAGTCCATCTGGAAATAGAAGCCGCTCTCGCCCTCGCGATACCAACTGGTTTTGTTATTATCACCGTCGTTTCGGAAACGCTGAGCGCAATTGTCGCCCCGGGTGTGAACATCCTAACGCTGACGGCCACCGTGTTGGAAAACCACGTAGCCAGTCAGTTATGGCGTTGACCGTTCCTGGAAAACCCACTAGTCGCCTTTTATACGTCTACGACGCATCCACTAAGCTCCACTTTCTCGTAGACACCGGCGCCGAGGTAAGCGTTATACCGCGTAGGTACGAAAAACGCGACCTCCGTCCTTTAAGCATCACATTGCAGGCGGCTGATGATTCGAAAATCTCGACCGACGGTGAGAAACTTCTAAAACTCGATCTCGGACTCAGACGTGAATTCTCTTTCGTCTTCCTGATAGCCGATGTGCAGAAGCCTATCATCGGTATCTATTTCCTGACGAAATACGGTCTCGTAGTCGATCTCCAACACCAACGGCTACACGACAATCCCACGTCACTAAACGTGTCCGGTAAACTATGTTCCATCACCTCACCTGGTCTTCGAATTTTCGTCCCGAACAATGCCACTTAGAGCGATGTCTTGCGCGATTTCGCGACCCTAACACGCCCAGCACCATACACGGAGCGACCTACCCACGATGTTCATCATCACATCGTCACTAAAGGGTTTCGAAATGTTGCTTAAGCTCGCAGGCTACCGCCTAAAAAGCTGAAAGCAGAAAAACACGAATTGGGCTCCACAATGAGACATACTGACGAAAAGGTACTTGACAATCGCACTACCGGCGAAGCTGAACCAGCATCCTACCGCTCAAGACCAAAGCAACACTTTCAGTTACGCAACGGTATTAAAGACAAGTTTAGCATCGATCGCTTCAAACCCGCTTACGTTGAACGAAAGTCATCACAAGAAGCTACCACTTCGACCCCACCCACACAACCTGTGACGAACTTTACCGATCTCTCAAATCGGCCCTCAACCGTTATATGTAACCTTTCACCTTTATATTTTTGCATTTATCCACTACATGCCTAATCTTGCACGCAATTAAGGGAAGTATTCAGGAAAACGCTTATCTTAGATGCGGTTCAAATCATTCTTGAAACTTGCAACGGAACTGCAGGATATAAGTTCTTCTGGAAGCCGTTTCCAGAAATTTACAACCCTGAGTCTGAAAAGTTTTTCTGGAAGTCTAGTCTACGTCGTCTGAGTGAATGCCCTCGAGTGCCCAGCTCGAGACTTAAGGCAAAGAAGTCGTTCATGATAAGGCCGCTCAACCCCTTCAAAATCTCAAAGCTTTCAATTAATGATTTGAAGTTTGGGGTGATTGGCTAATAGCGAATTTGACCTGGCGTAGTTTTTTCCGGAGAAAAGAGCGTGAAACGTGCCAAAATGTAGTATTATGAAATAAAAATGTATTGTATTTCATTGATACTAACAAATAAACCAGGGAATATCTAGACGTTCTTTAAAATTCTATTGGAAAGGGTAAACCGCACAACGAGGTAGAACGTTCCAGGCTTGAGTGTCAATATCAGGTCCTCGCGGATTCGACGTTATTTTATTAGGAATTGATTTATTCTGTTAGGAATTTATAGGTATCCTACCCGAACTCTGAATGTTCATTCCTGTAAGGAAGGCCTTTATCCAAGAACGTTGACTACCTCGTATGCCTTTTGCTGATAGCTTCATCTCTAGAAAGCGGCTGTTCGCGGAATCGGAAGCCTTGCTGAAGTCTTGGTAGAAGGCTTCGACAGGCTTCCCTTCATCCCTACTTTTAGTGGCAGTATTGAGAAAACTGAGAATGTTCGTCAGTCAGGATCTACCCATAAGAAACATATAATGAGTAACACTCAGTAGAGAATGGCGACAAAGATGCTGACAGATTTTGTCACACAGTAGTTTTTCGAATACTTTCGAGACGATGCTAGTCAGGCTGAGAGGTCTATAGTTACCACGATTTGAACTGCAACTACCCTTGTGTATTAGTGTTATTATGGCTTCTTTTCACTCACTAGGAACCACTTTCAGGTTCAAACATGAATTGAAAAGCTTGCATAAAGGTTCAAGGTAATTCAAGGTTTTTGATGGTCTAAAAAGCAACAAGCTTAACAACAACCGTAGGATGGTAAAAATTGAAATTTAAGTGTATCAACAATATAAGAACATAGATTAAACAGTATATAAGTGTTCTGGAAACGAATAATGCAATAAAACCTGGTCTAATTTCGTTTTAAATTCATGCAAGCTAGTGGCGTGAGCAACGGTTGAGGGTAAACTGTTCCAAGTAAAATAGACACGGATAGAGTAATAATACCTTCTACAGTTCAGGCGGGAATGGGGTACGACCAGTACATATTCATGGGTCCGATAATTCCTCGTATCCCTGCGCGTGAATAAATCCTGTAAGGGATGGTGCGGGGTATGGAATGTTTTGTAAAGTAAGATAGGGTCTCCTCTGATTCGTCGATAGGGAAAATCGAACAGATTCAGTTGAGCTATCCTTTCTTTATATCGTTTGTTTCGGATACTGAGAACTAGTTTCGTTGAGCGGTGATAGATTCGCTGCATAAGTTCCACATCCCTCTTGAGCCACGGAGACTATGACTGCACACCGTATTCCATGACGGGTCTCAAGTATGTATTCATGATCCTTGGAATATCTTGGGCGAAAATTTCCCAAATACACGTTTGAGTAGATTTAGAACACCTGTTGCTTTTTAAAAAGCACTGTTAGTTTGAAGTGATGTTTTTAAACTGGAGCATATCCAGACACCCAAATCTTTTTCTTCACTGTAATTTTCAAGGACATGCGAACCTATGTGATATGTGAACTCTACTCGATTCCCCACATTCATGATCCTGCATTTGTTGAAGTTAAACGACAGTTTGTTCTTTAACGACCAGCCGTGAAGCGTATCAAGATCCTTTTGTAATAGCAGACAGTATTCTGGACTACGAATGCTGCGCCAAATCTTTATGTCGTCCGCAAATAACGAAATGTTACATCGAACAATTTCCGGTATTTCATTGACATAAACCAGAAAGAGGATCGGATCAAGGACTGAGCCTTGGGGAACTCCGCTAGTTGCTGCAATTGGTTTGGATAATGCACCATCAACACGTACCTGGTTAGTGCGATTTGTTAGGTAGTCATTTAGCCAATTTAGCAACTTTCCAGTGATACCAAGCCTTTCAAGCTTCTGCAGTAGTAGGAAATGGTCAACACGATCGAATGCTTTCGAAATATCTAAGTAGCACGCGTGTATTGCTTGTCCTTAATCTACCGATTTTGTCCAATCATCTAGCGTTACCAGTAAATTAGACAAACAGGAATAATTTCGTCTGAATCCATGCTGGTTCCTCGAAAGCAACTGATTATTCTCGAAGTGTTTCATTAGATCGTCAACAACGAGTCGCTCAAGTAATTTTGAAATCACTGGTAACAGAGTAACGAGTCGTTAATTGGAAACATCGGAGCGATTTCCACCTTTGTAAATTGGAGAAATTATACCTCGTTTCCAATCTGTAGGGATCACTCCGCTTGTCAGTGTTTGCTCGAACAAATAAGTGAGTGGTTTGTATAGCAAACTCGCAAATTGCTTCAATATTTTCAGGGTTATTCCGTCGGCCCCAGGAGACTTTCCAGTTTTAAGATTATATAAACCTTGGAGGACGCGTTCCTCAGTGACACTTATTTCACTTAGGGCAACCGTGTTTGTAAGTGTTGGATTTGGGCTGTTTATTGCATGTTCTATCGGGTTGAATACCAATGAATAAAACGTGGCTAAAGCATCAGCAGTTTCTGCTGCAGTTGTTGTTGGTCCAGCTGATGTGCTCACGGACGCTACTCCAGGTTTCATCTTAGCTTGATCGTTAACCATACGATATAGTATCTTGGGGTTTCGCTCCATCATGTTTGATATTACTTCTTGAAAGCACAACTTGTCTTGGATGACAAATTTGTTTACTTTGTTCCGCAGTAAACGGAATGTTTCCCAGGTCTCGGATGATGGGTTTTGCAGATGGTGTCGCCAAGCAATATTTCGTACCGTTAACCACTTACGCGTTCGGCTTCTTAATTTAAATTCAAAGTTTTTTCTTGAGTTCCTGAGGACAAATTCGGAGCTCACTTCGATTGAACTTTCGATATTAGATATTAGCTATATCCAAAACTCATATACGTTGCTGTTTCCGGTTGGCAGTTAAACGTGTTTTTCAGAGCATCACTCAACGCCATAGTGTTGATCCGCCTAACTCTTTTACGGGCATCATTTGTTCTTACAGCTTCAAACAGATAGTCAAACTGGATGACGACGTGATCACTTAGTCCCAGTGGACTTTTGTAAGCAACGTTATCAATGTCATGTTCATTGCTTGTCAGAACGAGATCTAAGAGTGAGGGTAAATCGTTTCCGCGGTATCGGGTATTACATGTAATGTGGTTATAAAGAGGAATATCGTCAAACAACTCACTGAATGCGCGCTCGAGGGAGTGTTCTGGGTAAATGGTGCTGCTCTGCAGATTCGGTAAATTGAAGTCACCCATAATCAAAAATCCACAAGTGTATCTGGAAGTAACCATGTGAATTTTATCCAGTAGGGCCAGATTGTAAGTTTCCTGTGCAGACGGTGGGCGATATACTACTCCCAAAACACAGTCTTCATCGTTAGCTAGTCGGATTGAGCACCAGAGTGTATCCAGTAACACGATGTCTGGATCCGTAATCTCACGGCACAGGAGGTTGTGGCTATAGTACAAAGCTAATCCTCCTCCTCTGGTTTCACGGTCATGACGAATAAATGACATTCCTGGTAATTCTAGTTCACTATTTGTTTGCTGAGTCTGCAGCCACGTTTCCGTTACGGCGATGATGTCTGGTGAATACTTCAGAAAAACTGCACGCAGTTCACCGATTTTGTTTCCGAGACATTGTGCGTTGGTGTAGATGCATTTCATAGTTGTTTTTTTCAACAAGGATGGGGTGTGGGGAAGAAGGCTAGTGGAGTGCACAATATATGTTATGCCGACTCCTCCAGAGTTGGCAACTAAAGGTTTTTTGCTTGCAGGGATGCTTGATCGTTTTGGGGTTGTACTGTTGGAACACAGTGACCTATCGTATCGGCTGAAATTGTATCTGAAACGTCAACAACTGATTGTCTTAGTAGTGTTTCTATTGAACATAGTGGTGCATCTATCTTTCCAATATGGTGTTTCGTTGTACCTAGTCTAATTTCTCGTGGGATTATTCTGCGGCCATTTTCCCAACGAGTTTTGACCGTGTTTAACAAATCATCACGCAAGAACGTTATTTTAAGGGGCTTAGGACCGATGCCCTTATAATTCGTAGATTTGGGGATGCGGAACGTGTCCGTCACAGCTACATCATACAAACCAATTATATCACTGAGGAATCTCCATTGTAACTTATCGTGTTTGCGCTGCACCGCTTTATCAGTTGCTTCATTAGCTTTTGGAACTCCCAAAAAGATTATACTTCGATCATCCCTTTGTTTCGTTTGGTTTTGTTGCTGGTCATTTCGGGCCCTTTCCCACCGGGGCACATCAGCAAAGATCCTTGCAGTGGTCTCTGAACTCTCCTCACGCAGGAGAAAAGCGGATAGTAAGATGTTTTCGAGATTCCTCCCAGAGCGAACCGTGATTCTAAGCAATCTTGGTTGGTCCAGATTTGAAGAAGTAGGTTTACGACTTAGTCGTATCAATGATAGAGGTTCAACTGGCTCCAAGTCCATGTTGTTGCACAACCTTTTCCATTCTTTTTTATCGTGCTTTAGCCTGTCCCCTAGTAAGGTGGCACTTGTTTCCTTTACGTTGGTGCAAATCACGCTTAGTCCATGGACTGAATGTACACTGCGTGTTTGGCGCTTTCGCTGGTTGCTGGACGTTTCAACTAATTTAGATCGAATACCTATAGTGTCCACTTTGGGAGTGTTTCGCACCATGACTTTTGGTTTTGAACCTGAGGGTTTTCGCTGATCCTTCGGGTGAACAGGTGGCTTTCGCTCCGTATCTTTTTGCGGACCAGGGATGTCTTGGGCAGGCAGGCCTTTAACAGTCGCATTTGTAAAGGTGGCTTTTTGGTGAAAAGGACGCTCCTAAAGACACTCCGGCACATTTGCAACAGCTGAACATTCGTGTTGAAAGATCGAAGATTTAGCGTTTATCTGACTGGTATTACCGTCAGTGGTTTCCGATTTATGGAAAAACATCCGATCATCCGATCATCCAGGTTACTTTGCGCAACACTTGTTCGAGCAGTTAAATCTGCGTTCGGTTAAGCTCGACAACTTTTGCACACTTAGCATACACCAGGCATGTTTTCATCCATCAAGATCGATAGCGCATTTGCGTGACATTTGTGGGAACAGTTTAGACACGTGACAGATTTGACCTTACCACTGACGACTTTGATGCAGACGACGCATGTTTTGCGAACATCAGATTGTACCATGTTAACGGAGTCAAACAAAAGTACAAATCAGAGCACAAAAATCGATACGGCTGCTTTTGGTTTGTGTGGTATTGGGCGGAGTTGACGGAAAATGACGGGTTGTCGGAACATTTCGTCACTCGATTTGCTGCTGATTTGCCAGATTCCCTTTGAGATTTTTGGCGTGAATTTGATATCACCTTGTGTATTTCTCCAAGTAGTTCCCGACAGTGATGAAAACCGATGGGGTAATCGAACAGCAGAAACACAAAAGCGATTCAAATAAACGAACAAACTGTAGAAAAATCCACGGTTGACGTACACAAAGAACGACACGTCGCAGATGGATGATTCTTGTATGACCAGATCCGACGTAGCAAGCTTTCAGATAGATATCCAAAAATCAAACCAATCTGATGAAAACCGAGAAAGTTATATCCAAAAATATCGGAGGTCAAAATTAATCCAACCGCACGTCACGTGCAATTTCGGCAAGCACTGCGGCGAGATTCTTTAACATAATTGAGTGGATACTATCTGGTCCCTTAGCTTTCTGACGCGAACATGGATAAGTGCTTCATACACCTCATTTTCATTGAAGGACAACTTATCTAGTGCAGGAGCACCATGTAATAGATTAAACGACCTAGACGAAGCATTTAAAGAATTATCACGTCTATGAACACCATTGAAGAACCTGAAGAAGGCCGTCGCCTCAAACAGATCGGTATTAGGTACTTTCCCGTCCTCCAATTTCAAATCTTCAATGCTCATCCTGAATTTGCCTTTTGGTTAAGCGTAGCTATAGAATATTTTCGGATGGGCTTTATCGTCCCTAGCTAAGGATAACTCAAACTCCTGTTTGAGCAAACACTGTATTTTAACACAAACGTTCCGATCAGTTTTGTAGCAGACCCAAGAACCAGAAGTGAGAGATAGCTTATATTCCGCCACAAACGATCTTGTTTACGGGCAGACCGACGAACTCGAGGAGTCAACGAGGGAGGCCAATGTTGCCTATTTCACGACTTGCAGCTGAGCGTGCATGTTTTTGCAACTGTTTTAGATACTTCAAACTCCTATCACAGTTTTACTTACATTGAAATC
>JACCGJ010010497.1:0-20038 GCA_013407085.1 Atriophallophorus winterbourni | reverse complement strand
CAATTTCGTAATGGCTACAAATATCTCATTCCCAATCGCGAGAACATTGAAATATAAATGCCCATTTATAAACTGCGCTCAATTTTAGCTGCAGAAGGTGAAGTTCAACTGAGAACGCAGATGCTCCAGCAGCATAATGATGCGAGACGACAGGTGAAGAATTGCTTGGTTGTGGGACAACCGGGCGCCAAATCCATGCCCGAATTGGTACGCCTGCATTTAACGCGGAACCCTATTCTACACTTGATTGCTCAATATACGTTTTGACATTTCCATTGTAGGAATGGGACGATGGCTTGGCGGAAAAGGCACAGCAGTGGGCCAGCAAATGCATATTTGAACATGACGATCGTGAGAACAGGAAGACGGATAAGTTCAATCAAGTGGGACAAAATTTGGCTGGTGGTTGGGATGTTGAAAGGTAAGATGGCAATCGCTCTAGTCAAACTCCTGATTCAATCCACAATCACGTTGCTCTGCAGGATCGTGCCACTGTGATTTCCCCATTTGTAGGTTGTTTGGCCTGTGGTTTGACGAACACAAGGAATACGACTATTACAATAACCATTGCAGTGGTGTGTGCGGTCATTACACACAGGTGAGTTCCACCTCATCAAACAAACGATAGCATGTTTAATACATAAAACGTTCTGGTCAACTAGACAATTTTGCCTAGAATTCCACGCGAACGTTCATTGAGCTATTAGATAGAATTTCGTTTTGTGGATCAAAACTAATGTCATTCCAAAAACTTATTTATCAACCGAGTTAATTTCAGTAGAATACCTCATTCCCAATCACAACAACAGGTCTCATTATGCACACATGGCGTCTAGTGCAAGTGAAATTGAATATTCGTTTTCCAATATAAATGTCCCTAATCTCGGCTCGTCTATCCACGCATGCAGGTCGTATGGGCGAGGACTACCCACGTGGGATGCGGAATGGCAGACTGTGAGAAAAAACTGCCGTACAAACATCTTCTCGTTTGCAATTACGGGCCTGCGTAAGTGCTCGTTTTTCGTCCCTGTTTGCGGTGAAAACGCAGAGTTTTCTACCTAGTCTTTTCAATATTCCAATAAAACCAAGAAAGTGAATGTTGGATCACACACGATCATTGTTTGGCACTGGTTGGTCACAAAATTATGTTTCCGAAGTTTTCTCGTAATAACAACGCCGAAGTGAATGTTTTTCACCATTTCAGCGGGAACATTGGAACATGGCAACCGGAGTAAGAACCAGTCATAGCTACATATTTTGCAGTCATTTGCTTCTTTCAACTTCAACCCTTACAATTCCTTTCACAGTGGAACAATAAAAGTCGGATTACCGTACGAAAAACTCGACAATTGCAACGAGTAAGTAGTGTCGCATAAACTCACTATTAAACGGGTACCTGGGATACGTCTAATGTGTAGCATTGCGACGATGCTGGTTGCATTTATTTGGTGTCGTATAAAAGCATTTTCCACACGCGTTTCTATTGCTATTATTTTTATTTTCTTTTGCGAGAAAACCAGAAGACTCCTTCGTGACAACTCCTTAGACGTTTCTCAATGTGTAAGATCAAAGATCTCCATGGCAGTCTATAATATACTAAATGATATTTGATTCCAAATCGTTTCTAATTATATCTCGAATTCCTACTTAAAACCAAATCATTGGAATAAACTCACGGGATGTTCAAACGCTTTGCATGTTGATTGTGGCTCAAATATATTAATTCCTTTTTATGAATAGCGTCTTGAGTGCTTGACCAGCAATAACAATGGGATTCTGTGTTCGAACATCGTGGTTCCTTGTACGAAACATATTCAACAGTTTCATTCTATATAAATATGTTCACCACTTATCCACTGTTTCAATGCTCACTGAAACTAATCTTTCTGTCACCACATGATGACGGCAAACAGCCAGAAACCGGTAGTGAAGTGTAAGAGAGGGAGATGTGAGCAACACATTACTTTGCTTATCCATAAGCGCCTTGAGTGCTTTACCAGGAAACACTATATGATTCTGTGTTTGAACACTTCTTCGAATCCTACATGCCATCAGATTTTACTAAAATGATTGGTCCGAACAAGACGTTTCTATTAAACATCAAATGCCGGTTTAAAATCGATAATTAGATTGAGACATATGCATTGAAGCAATTTCTTCTCACTAAGTATACTAGATACACTTTCCAGCCATGCTTGAAACTAAGTTTAAGATCTGATGTGATGCTCCCGTCCTCCATCCTTACACACATACACACACTTAAGGTGGTTAACGATAAAGATATCATGAACTCTTTTTAAGGGTTCCATTGCAGCAATGAAGTCTGAAGTATATAATGGCTTAGTATGAATCATTTTATTCAAAGAATTTTTACAACACCATCATCGTTCTTGAAAACGCTGAGACAGATTTCAGACCGGTTTTATACTAAAAATATGATTTATGCTAACAAAAATGAATTTGAGAGTGTCTCAGCTTTAGAATAATGATTTATTAGCACCTAAAGCTGGAATCTCTAGAATACAAAAGGCTTAAAAATTTTTGGGGCCTTGGAAATTTATTATATTGTTTTCTTTTCTATATACCACAAAGCTTGCTGCAATAATTGGTCGGTGTTTGACGAAAATTTTATCGATCAAAAATGTGTTGTTGTTCTCATGCAATTCCTTGGAAACTTGATTTGTTTTGCGTTTGCGATTTTTGCTGCCAGCGCATTCTGGTCTGGCGTTGATGCTGTTCTGTATAGCATGTGAACGCTCATGAATGCACACTGCATCAGGACAGATTTTCGCCTGTCCACTTAGTCGTAGATAAAGAAAGAGCTATTTTTATTTGCTTGTCGGTTGGTAACAGTTCAAAGTTATAAGGCCTAATCAATTTTACACAATTATAGATGTTAGCATATTTAATTCTTGTTGGTTTCTAGCAACTATTTGTGCATTTTGAATTTCAGAAACTTATTATAACTGTATTCTTACATTGACAAAATATTTGTAAGAAGACTAATTCAATATATCGTAAAATGAATATCGTCCTTTTACTGAAATGGAATTGATTTTCAAATGCGATAATCAACTCAATTTTCATATTTTACCGATTACATCCCACCACTTATTAAGGCTGTATTATTGTGGCATAAACTCAACCTCATTAATCATATATTTTGGTAAACTCAGATAAAAAGACAAAAGCAGCATTCCATTTAATACTACGTATATGTCAGACTTACATTTCGTAAAAACATGTTTTATGCTTCGAATCTACTGTTGGATAGCGCTGGTTTGAACAAACTGTTTAATGTCGGTAAACTGAAATGACGATATGCTTGAAGCTACGGGGTTGAACAAAATAATTTGTGTTTGCAAATGTTTACATCAACGCTGAATCAACAACCAGTTTAGTGTGGTATGCACTCATCAGGTAGGGACAGTAGGATCAGGAAAACATGTCTTGAAACAGTGAAGGAATATTAAACAATATTAAACAACAATATTAAACAATTCTAGACCACTGTTTGATATGGCTGAACTGTTCACTCGCGTGCCCAGATATATGTATATTGTGTAAGCCCAATAGATGGAATAAAAATCCAAATTTGCTTGCATTTTCATCATCAACAACCCTCCGGCCGGTTTCGCGGTGATTAAACTCATCATGTAGTAGCAATGTGATCTGGATGCTTTGAATAAAGGAAGAGGGGGTGAACAAAGTACAACGTGTAACACTTTGTCAGCTTAAGCTTACATGTCCACAGGCTTGTTTTAGGGGTTAAAACTATTGGAATATGTACATATGTGAGTATACAATTTTTCGCGCCAGTCTGATGCATCGATGACTTTAAATATCAAAGGTGTTCAATGAATGTGAATCTTGCTCATACAGTTACACGGAACCAGTTGTGTGCTTAATGATTATGTTGTAGATAAGAATTGTAGCATTACGTATATTTTGCAAAATATAATTAAAATTACCTGCTGATTTATATTAGCATTTTTCTTTCAGGACAAACAGAAAATGGAATCTGAATTGAGAATTATTTCAGAGAGACATTATAAACTAATAAAAATGTTTGGTAATGACCGAAATGTTATACTTCCCTTAACTGTCGTGAAAATATTTATGGTCAAAAAGAGAGAATACTTAAGATAATTTAGATATCAACTGAAAGAAATCCGTTAAAATAGTCTTCGTTTGAATGAGAAAAGTTCCCAAACAAAGTAAATTCATATTAATGCTGAAACTTATATCGAGCTTACTAATTGTCACCGTAGGAAAACTTCAAATCCAATCAACCGAGTTGCCAAGCATTCACACAAGAATCAGGAGGCGATGCTCAAAAATGGTTTCATTGAGTCAATGCATTAAAAAATAACAAAACTAAAACACGGGAAGCAACGGAAAATGTAACACGAATAGAAAAGGTGTTGAAAATGAATAGTGTAAAGTATTCACCTTTGAGTGGAAACTATTGATAAATTAGCTTCTATTTTTTCAAGGCATACGGATCTACAGCTCATCAAATACTGTAGAGAAATAGTATTAAAACCTCTTCGCCATTTGCTTCTTCATTGCTGGCAGGAGGACTGTGTCCCACTAGAGATGCGAGACACAAAGATCATCACGCTATATACGAATAAGGGTGATAGAGGAATCTCCCTTTTGAAGAATAAAAGGGAAGAATAAGGGAGATAGAGTCGGCTGCAACAATTACAGAGAAATCTGCCTTCTGAATGTTGTAGGCAAACTGTTTTCTAAAATCTTACAAATCCGGCTGCAAGTTTTAGCTGATAGTATTTTATCCGAATCTGAATGTGGCTTCCGCAAAGGATGATCAACCGTTGACGTGATCATCTCTGAGATAACTTTAAGAAAAGGGTCGGGAATAGTGTTGTTTTTTTGATTTAACGAAGGCATTCGACTACGTCAGCAGGTAGGGTCTCTTCAAAATGCATGATTTGATTGGCTGCCCACCCAAATACTGCTCTAACTCATTATTGCGTTCCACTCAGGCATGAAGGGCTCAGTTTAATTTAACAGTTTCATCTCAGAAGCCTTTGAAATTCGCCGAGGCGTCAAACAAATGTCTGTTCTTGCTCCCACGCCGTTCGGCATTTTCTTTGCTCTGCTTCTAAAGCACGCTTTCAGGACGAGGACAGAAGGCATTTATCTACGCACACGAAGTGATGACGACCTTTTTAACCTGAACCGGTTCATAGCACAAACCAAGGCACGAAATGTGCTAATCCGTGACTTGCTATTTGCCGACGATGCAGCATTTATTGCTCACTCCCAAGAGCACCATCAGTCGTCGGCATGCAAAGACTTTGGGTTGAAAATCAGCATGAGCAAGACCGAAGCCATTGGTCAAGGTACTGTATCGCCCCCCATCTTCACTGTTGGAAACCTTCAGCTTAAATCAGTACATCATTTCACATACCTTGGTTAAACCATTGCGGATAACCTCTCGCTAGACACGGAGATTAATAAGCGGATTTTCAGAGCAGCTGTCATTTTGTCCCGATTGAACTCTCGTGTTTGAGATAACTGCAAGCTGACTGTAAAGACAAAGATGATGTTATACAGCGTGTGCGTACTGAATGCTTTACTGGACGGCAGTAAATCCTGTACCACCCACTCAAGACACAAACGGAAGCTGAATGCTTTCCATCTACGAAGCATCCGTCGTATCTTCAACATATCATGGATGGACAGAATGAATAATGCTGGAGTGCTTTCAAAATCTGGTCTACTGAGCATTTCCACCCTATTGCGACAGCGCCGCATGCGGTGCTTGGTCATGTCTACAGAATGGGAAATGGTCGTGTTCTGAAAGATCTACTCTAAGGTGAGTTGCAACTAGGAAATCGACCATTGGACAGACCGCACTTGCGGTACCAAGACGATTGCAGAAGAGATATGAAAACACTTGGCATTGACCCAGCGAGTAAGAAAAAACTTGCATATGACAGCTCACATTTGAGGTATTGTGTAAAGCGTCGTCTGCAAGCTGGGGAGGAGCAGATACAGCTCTTTGCTGCTGAACGCAGATCACGCCTCCAGCGTGCAACTGATACAATGCCACTGAGTTTTGACTATCCTTGACAGCGCTGCGGGAGATATTGTTCCTCCTGAATCGGACTGTTCAGTCATTCCAAAAGCTGTGAAACATAAAGATTCATGCGATTGTGATGTACATCCATGGTCGATATCGACCCTAGGAGGCCAACAACAACAACGGATCCCAATAATACTGTCTGTATTTGATGGATATATTTTGCCGATTTATTTTGCAAAGCTAGTCACCTGTTTAATGTCATTCTATGTTCCATTTCTTATGTATATATACGTATATTCGATATGGGTAGAACCCAAAAATCACTATTGGCTGCATTCTTGAATATCATCACGGGAGTGGTATATTTTGAATGATGAGGATTCAAATGCGGTATAAAATATCTACGCCGGTAGATGTGTAAAAGTAATGTATCCTCAAAATAGTAGCACAATCTAATGCGACCGCGTGACACTGGTGATATTGTATATCTCAGAGTAATCAGTATTAAAATTGAGGGAGCCAGCGAGACTCATCTTGTGAATAACCCAGGTTTGTCGAAAGCTCAGATTTCGATCATATTAAAAGCTGAATATTAATAACACTACTAAACTAAATTTTAGAGCGTTAAAAATGTAACAATATTAGGACTAATTGGGGTTGTCATACCAGGTAAAGTAAAAAAATTGCACTCGACCCGCCATATCTTATTTGTCTCGATAGTAAGCAACGTTTGATCACTCAGTACTGCTTTTGAAGATGCTGGATGCATCACTAGATGTCTGTTGGCTTATTTCGCAATTTATCTGCCTGAAATCAAAGCGAAAGTAAGAAAAGAAGACGAAATTCTTAGAACTATTAAAGCCTTGTGCAGTGGTCCACTAGGTTCTGTACTCGGTCGAAATTTGTTCCAGATAAATCTTTGTATGAAGATGAACACTGTTGAGGGTTGCCTAGTTTTTCAATCAGAGTTAATTATGATGCAGCATGGTTTGAAAAAGCCATCTTCCTACTTTAGATGAATTATCGTCCGGCAAATAAATTGTTTACTGGATTGCATTATCTAACATTTTGAAAGTCGCATCCAAGGCGACCTAATTCTGAATAATCCACAAGGCGTCCCACGTACAGTGACATCTGTTTCAAATTAGGTTCAGGCTCCTGATACGCAGTCATAATCTAATCTTCCACTTACCATATTCACTATTAAACTGTCTCCGGAACTTTTAATCGGGCCGCGTATGCTTTCCCTGAAACAGTTTACCACCGTTAGTGAATTTTTCACCGTGGTTTCACGCGCCCGTAGACAAATTTGACTTAACCACTAGTCCCCGAATATTTTAAATGCACCGATTAACAGAAATATATATATATATATCTTCTCAAAACTCTTGTGGTACATACAATACAAAAATCTATTGTAATATGCTAACCATCACACCCACACCACACGACTGCATTTCTGCAGATCGACTCATCAGGTATGGAGGGCATCATCCGGATTCGCAGGCCTTGGAGCAAAGGAGAAATGGGGGGAGTTTGAATGACCAGAATTAGGAGTTTTCGCGTATCAAATTTCAAATCTCCCCAACCACGTGTGGACACATTTAGATTTGGGTAATCCTATAGTGTTGAAACAACAATCTCTCTGTATATTTTAATCTGCGTTTACCATTTATCCACTATTTCAAGAAATTCGGAATCAGATTGTATGGACGTTACCTCATAAGAGAACATTGCACGGAACATGTGTGAGCATAAGTGATTGAATGATGGTTAGTGTCATCCTCATCTTTAGTAGCTTCCAATTTCATGCTAAGGGATGTGTGTACGGTAGGCACGTGCGCAAATGTAAATTTTGATTGAAGATTTGTCGAGAAACAAAAGTGATTTAAATTCATTATAAATGTGTATGCTAAAATTGGGTATTGTGCAAATATAAAATTTGCCTCTAAACAAAATGTGAGTGAAAGTGGGAAACGAAAGAAAAATGACTATGGTTTGTGGAAAATGTTCGAAGTCAGACATTTTATATTGATGTAATAAAGCAATTAATAGTTATAGTGAAGATAAACCAAGAACAGAAATCCCTGTGAAGATAACGACAAGAGAAAGAAGTCGAAACACGTTATACAAAATTTACGTCATTATGAAATCTAAATTAATCTTCCACGAAATGTTGGCCTACTGGAATCTAAAAAGTCTGACATGGATTTAGTTTGGGTAAAATAATCATTGTCTACGCTTTCATTATGCGCAATGTTTTCCAACAGAAAATTATTGAACTAACCTTCATGATAAATTCAAGACTTTTGAACATCGGCCATGTACCAATGTTTCTTTGAACCATAATGAAAAACTTCGTAAAAATGAATTATTTGCATCGAGTGTACAAAGACCTTTAGAGTTTCTGAAGAAAGTTTCAAATATATTGATCATCATCGATTAAATTTATCATTTCGTGATTGTGTTTTGTTACTTATTCGTCTCTTAATACTCTACTTCTTTTTGCTAATACTGCAAATGTGAATTGAATAAAGCGTGCCTTCAGAGCAATCAATCATTTTTAACTCGGTACTTACTTGATTCAATCATATCATGACAAACCGCTCTTAGTATACATATTTCCATACAAGTGCGACACTGAAGCCTTGTCAGACCAAGGGTATCAGTAATTAAGTAGCACTCAAACCACTACCTACAATTGGTCGTCTCAATAAACAGCCTATTGAAAGGCGAGGGGTTGACAAACAAAGCCTCACAAATGTGCCAGTCTGGAAAAGTTTTATGAACGCTCATTTGCGATCGGTCCAATGTTTGAAGGTAGTCAAGTCCGTAAGGAATACATTAGTCATGGTCGTGGGTTTGACATATGCACTGACGATACGCTAAAATAACAACGATACTCGAGTTCAGTCCTTTATGTATGAATAGCCGTGATAATCTTTTTGTATATTTCGATTGGATTGGCCTGAATATGTAGTCACAGACATAAAAAATTCGTATTCTCCACATAACGATTAAAAATGCCCATCAAATATGATCGGTGTTGGCATACACCGTATCCGAATGGATGACCTGACAAGTAAGTCAGATCGGTTGGACGATCACAACAATTGTTGCTGTGTCGTTCATCACTGGTTTGAAAATAAAAGCTACTCAAATGTGTCAATCTTGATAATGGTTCATAAATGCTTAAATGAGATCAGTCAAACGGTTTACGGTAGCTAATGCGGTAAGGACAACAATGGTGATCGTCATGGGTTCGAATATTTAATGCTGATAAATAAGAAACTCAAGTCCAGTGTTTCAATTATAGACGTCCCAGATCAACCTTTTGAAAAATTTGTTGGACTTGGCACGGCTAAGTAGCCTCAAACAAAACAACGTCTTCTCCGCAACACGCTTCACTCCAGAGGTGTCATGTCGTGTAAATAAAAAAGACACATTCAATCAGCGTGAAATCAATCAAGGTCAATTGACGCAGTGGTTTACACGTGCACGGCTAAATGCGTGACGATTGTGCCAATGGTTAACTAGCCTCTAAAATTAAATTTAAGTTGTACAAAATTTTACGTTAATAATTATTTGTCCGCCACAGCACCGAGTGCAATATTATATAAATTTGAATTCCGTCAATCTTGTAAAGCGCGTGCGTTCCTGCATCAGTGACTTCAACTGCGTCCGCGTGCAAGTATTCAATATAAATCCCAATGCTACGCCGCAATACATCTGGTTTGTTAAAGTCCACATTGAGGCCACATGGTCACAGAATGTTAAATCTCTAATTTATACTTCTACATTCTCTCATCCTGTTGACTTTACCTAATGCCCTACTCTTGATCTCGAATCCTTGTATGAATTTCTCTGGCATACTTTCCGACGTTCACACGAGAATATTATTTACACTTGATTCTATAAACACGGTTCATAGAGCTCACTAAAGTTAGCTTATCTTTGAGCTTCACCAAGCCGAACAAATGAGTTCTATCATCACCCTTAGTAAGTCTGCGTATATTATCCCGTTAATCGCTCCGGATACCCCTTTACATAGGGTATATATATATATATAACGTAGATCGCCAATTTTCTTTTTTTAGGTGTTAGGTATTTTAACCAACATTTTTCAAAACTCTTAGGATAGCCATATTTTATGAATCGATGCAGGTTTTTGATGAGCACGTTCTCGTTCTAAATCATCATTACATATTTTACTCCATTTTATTAAAGGAGGACGAACAATGGATCTGAATACTTGTCTATGATGCACCGAGGTGCACATCAGAAGCATTGTTCTGTCGATAAATTTGTCAGATGTGAAAATTTAACGAATAATTTGTTCAAAAGTTACTTTTCATGAATATGATAACTGGATCTGTCCCAAATATATTTTAGCATATTTTCAACTTGATGTCATTTGCCGACAGGCTAAGTGTCCGCACAACCATTTTAGATTGGAATTTTTAATAATGAATAAGAATGATAAAACACACATATGTCTGCTTTTCGGTCACATACCCCTGTTTCGTGTCATTTGCACTCATCAAAATTTGTAGGTAGTTAGAAATAATTAATAGACCACTCAAGAGCAAATTGGATCGATCCAGTTTTTCAAATCGTTTGTTCCATTTTTCATTTACGACTGAACATCGCTTGTTATATTTGTATACAAAGAAAAACACTTCGAATTATTCGAACAAAAATCAAATCAACGTCTTTTATCTGTACACCTTCTACAATAACTTTCTTGAAACACCAGAAGTTATTCAATATGAAGCATTAAACAGACAATCGACGTATCATGTACAAATTTACAAAAATATCAGTAAGTGAACAGGACGTTGAACTCAGACTATATTCATTCCAACATGTTGAATACATTGTGTACTAAAAAACGGTGGCAATGACTAAAGTAATTAGATTTATCCACCTTGAGTCATGAATACAAACATTTTTTGGATAATTTTACATAAATTAATAAATTTCGGCAGCTGACATGAACCGAATTTTGTAAGCAAATGATAATATTTTATTATTATTGTTATTATTGATTTTGTTTACAGACGTTTCAGATTAATTCGCAGCATATTCAGAGATTTTATCTCAAGAAAGTTTGCTTCATTCCAAAAAAAGCTTTCAGTCTACTGTGTATTCATTTCTGGACTTCACTGGTGTTCTCAGGAATAATAAAAAAAGGTTATGCACATAGCGAACGTGCTTTGGCTTACAATGTGTTAATATGGATTGACAGATGTCCAATTGACTCGCACACATCAATAAATTGACATTATGTCATTATTTCTATTTTTTTATAATAAAAATTGGACAATTTTAGTACGTGAAAGTTGAACGGAACGTCATTAGATCATCAACATTGAAATTTTTGAATGGAAACCTGTCACAAATTTGAGCTATATGTCAAATATGTTGAAACAGGTAAAACAGGTGTGCGTGTGTAACATTTTAACCTGAATTTTAGGACTTTTGAGGTGTTCATAATTTAACTTCATGCTGAAATTAATTAACTTAAATTGAAATGTAATAACATTTAAAATCACATGTACGCCGAATTTCGTCCCCTATACAAAATCGTACACTGATTAATCCGATTATGTAGTGTATAAATGTTGTATAGGTAGTGAACGAACTATCGATTAATCACCAATCAAGATCAATCGTAAGATCAAATTGTTATTTTCGCTCACTGTGTGATATTCACTGACTTGCTCACTTTGTGATGTTCATTTATTCGGTTAATAGACGAGTTCAGTTACGATTATGTTCTGCCGAACCGATGGCTGGGCCAGTAGTATCAAATCACAGATATAACAATAAAGCGCTGGAAACGAATTAATGATAACTCGTCCAATTTTGTTTAAAATCATGCAACCAAATTGGAAGAGTAGCCGTAGAACAAAAGCTCTTCCAATTGAAAAAGACACGGACAGAATCAAACATTTTTCACTGTTTAGTTGCGAATGAGAGACTACCAGAATATAATCGTTAGTCCGAGAGTTCAGAATGTCCCTTTGCGCAGAAACCCATTCTATTGTTTAGTCTGTTAAATAATTTTTAAAGGATTATAATGTATCCTCTGCTTAGTCACTAAGAGTATTTGAATAATATTAGATAAGTTGTTTTTGCTATTGATATAAACGGAAACCGGAAACCAGCAAGGAAAATGAGTTTAGAAGGTATGGGTAATATATAATCTCAACAATTCAATCGAATTGAGCTTCGAACATGTCCTCTGGAACTGTAGAAAAAATACTTGAATTTAAATTTAGAAGCCAAACTCGAAAGTGGTTAAATGTTTACTGAGGAGAAAATTTAAAAAAAATTGTCATCCAAGACAAGTTGTACTTCTAAGAACGGATATGACATACGATGGAGCTCAAACGCAAAATACTTTATCGTATGGTTAGCAATCATGTTAAGGTGAAACCTGGAGTTGCGTCCGTGAACTCATCAGCCTCACAAACACAAACTGTATCAGAATTGCTGAGGAAATAGCCACGTTTTATTCATCGGTTGTAGCGACCAAATCGTCACTGGGGAATAGTTTCTGTCACGAGAGATCATGAAAATTACATACCACATTTTACCCTGGAACCACGGTTGCCGTTAGTGAAATAAATGCCAAGCCGAGACGCGTCCTTCGAGCATTATTTAATCTAAAATTGGAACGTCTCATGGGCCGATGAAATAACCCCGTTAACATGGAATCGATTTGCGAATTTGCTATACAAACCACTCATACACCTTTCAAACAAACACGGACAAATTAAGTGATTCCTACAGATTGGAAACGCTAAATAATTTATCCTCTTTATATAGAAAGAAAGCGCCCGATGTAGCTAATTACCGACCCGTTACTCTGTTACCTGTGGTTTCCAAATTACTCGAGCGCCTTATTGGGGACGATCTAATGAAACATTTTGAAAATAATCAGTTGCTTTCAAAAAAAACGGCATTGATTTAGACGAAGTTATTCATATTTATCTCATTTACTGATAACTCTGGATGATTGGAGAAAATCAGTAGACAACTGGCAAACAATACACGCCTGCTACATAGATATCTCAAATCAGTTGATCGTATTGACCATACCCTACTAGTGCAGAAGCATGAATGTCTTGGTTTCACCGGAAAGTTGTTAAATTAGCTAAATGACTACCTAACAAATTGCATTACTCGAGTGCGTGTTAAAAGTGCATTATAAAAACAAATCGCTGCAACTAGAGGAGTTCCCCAATGTTTAGTCCTTCATCCGATCATTTTTGTTGTTCGTGTCAATGAAGTAACGGAATTTTTAGGTGTAACATTTTTTATTTGCGGACGACATAAATATATGTTGTTGTATCCGTAATCCAGAAGACTGTCTGCTATTACAAACAGCTTTTGATACGATCCACAGCTGGTCGTTAAAGAACAAACTGCCGTTCAACTTTAACAAATGCACGCTCATGAACGTGGGGAATCAAGTAGAGTTCATATGTCCTTGAAAATTTCAGTGAAGAAAAAGATTTGGATATCTGGATATGCTACCGTTTAAAAACGTCAGTTTAAATTATCAGTGCCTTTAAAATAGCAACACGTGTCCTAAATCTACTAAAACGGGTATTTGGGAAATTTTCGCCCAAGATATCCCCAAGGATTATGAATACAAACCGGATAACAGTCATGAAATACGCTGTGCAGTCATTGTCTCCGTGGCTCAATAATAATGTAGATCTTATGCAGCGAATCTATCACCACTTGATAAAAATAGATCTCAACATCCGAGACGAGCCTTATATAGGAAGGATAGTACACCTGAATCTGTTAAACATTCCCTATCGACGAATTAAAGGAGACCTTATCACACTTTACGGAATTTTCCATACCCATACAGGATTTGTTCACGCGAAGAGATACGATAAATTATCGGACCCATGAATATTTGCTGGTGTTACCCCATTCCCGCATGAACAATAGAAGATATATTTTCTGTCCATGTCACACTTTTAAGGATGCCATTGCGAACTAAATCTGACCTTGAAGATCTCATACTCAATGCGTAATTACTCAAATCTTTCCCGGTTTGACTTAACTACTCCAAGCCGACATGCTCCGGTTGGAAAGAAATGGTCAATTCAATTGTCGAGACCAGTCTGCTTCACGTAGTTTATTTTTCGAATAAGTGCATTCGCTTTGTTGCGTAACATAAGGAAATGTTGCCAAGAAGTAGAAGTATTGTTGGCTTTATGCTGCACCCACGCTGCTCGCTTCAGTGCTATCCACATTTTTGTTCTTCTGCGGCTAACAAAACGAAGTTCATGTACGCACCTTTTATGAACGAATTGCGAGTTCTCGTCTATCTTCAGTTTCAGAATACCTACAAGTTCATTCCAATGCGAGTCAGGGTTTATGTTGTCCGTCTGAAAAGGCGGAATCTGCACAAGCGATTTACTCAGGGCCAATTTATCTACCCGTCGAAACACCTCATTCGGAGCATGCGATTGCTGAATACTGCAAACATAGTCGAACACACGCACTGAATGGTCAATAAGACCCAGCGGTGCCTGAAATTCGATCGCTTCGATAGATTGTTCTTCTAACGTCAACACCAAATCCAAGATAGAGGGGCGGTCATAACCTTTCCTACGGATGCATTCGTGAACATGGTTGTATAACGGGACTGAATCTAGTACTTCTCTAAATCAGTATTCTAGCGTTTGTGGGGAGTGATCGTAGATGAGATAAAGGGTGGACAGAATAAAATCACCCATAATAAGTGTCGTTGTTTGCTGTGTGCTAGTCAAGCGCTGAAGCAATTGGATCAACCTTTCGTTGTACGATTCCGTAGATGAAGGGGACCGATAGACCACACCAATAATGCAAACTTCACCAGACATCAGCGTTAAAGAACACAAAATTTTATCCTCGAGCGTGAATTCTGTGTTGTCTATTGGATGGCACTGGATTCGATTATGATAATAAAGAGCAACACCACCACCAATTCTCCTCTGGTTCGTTCCTTATCAAATTCATATTTGGAATGGATATCTCCGTTTCAATCAATTGGGAAGAATACCATGTTTCCGTAATGGCGATAAATTTCAGGTGAGTAGCGTGAACATATCTCGGTTAACTCAGCTAATTTGTTCGGAAGGCTTTGCGCATTTGTATATAAACATCTTATAAAATTTGTGGTGTTCAAATCATGAAAAGTTTTCAAAGGGCCGACTCGGTTAGAGTCGGAATGCTCAAGTTTTTTGTTGCTATCGCTTGAAATTCAGGTTGAACCTCATCACTAGGCGTTTATGGCTCGGTACTATCCGTTTGCTTGCTTTCGACTATTACCCTGGGCAAGCTCAACTTGACGTTTTGGGTAGTTTTTTTCTATAAGCTTTTCATTCACGTTTGATAGTATCGGTCATTTCGGCCGTGAAGAAGGTCTAGGACCTTGCCCTTTATAGTTGGCAGACCTCGGTATCCTAAATACATCCACGAGTATGGCATTTTTAATACCAATAGTTTCGGCTAGATATTTCCACTGTTTGAGATCGTGCTCAGACTTTTCTTGAAATGGTGCGTCAGCAGCATCTTCCGGAACACCTAGAATTACAACATTCTTGGATTACTTTCTTTTCGAGATTTTTGCGACCACTTTCGCTCCAAACCATGCTAAGTCTGCCTACGTGCTGTGAGGACGCATAAATTTGTGCTCTCATACTTTTGGATTTATTTCCTCGCTCGTTTGTCTGAGATGAACGGTTCATATATCCTTGAACTCGTCTCAATGTGTTCTTCCGGAATATATCCGTTACAACTTCGAGCAATTCTTGAAAATTCAATTTTTAAGTTTTAACCCAAATTTACCGGCGCGTGCAATATCCCTGGCGATTCAGAATATTGTTCCTGTTCGAATACTGTTGAGAAGATCACATCATTTTGAATCGACTGATTGTTTTTTTAACTTTATCAGATCGAAAATCGTTCAACCGCACCACTTTTATCCAACTCGTTCGCATTTTACCGCTTGGATCGCGTCACTCCGATCCAACGCATTCACTCCACCAGTAGTTACCGATCGATAAACAACTGCACCGCCAAGTGCACTGACTCATCACTCGTTGGATTGTAACAATGACGCGAAGGTTGACCTCGATGACCCAGATAAAGAAGGCAGCACATGATGCGTGTCAAATGTGCCAGATCCAACGTAGTTAAATGTTTTGACTCTTTGGGTAAAATACATACTAAATGTGATAATGCCCTAACGCAGGAAATGATAACTTTTATTAACAACGTTGATTTACCCGGTGTTTGCTACGTATGTTGTGAATGTCGAAGTAAACAGACAAGTGATACGACTACAAATCCTACCCATGTGGCAAACCCGGAATCTCTAATAGAGATTTTGGAAAATTGCTAACGAAAACTTGTGGAAACATTTAAAGTGATTTGGTAGATACACTCTCCAACGCAATTCGACCCGAAATAAATGTTGCTCAAGCCATAAAGGAAAAGAAAAATACACCAATAACTGCTCCCTTAACTGAATGTGGTGATAGCTCATCCGGAGTTAATAAAGATGGACATACTGAACCCTGATTACCTAGGTCCTCATCTGGTAAAATTGTGAACACTTTGTCCAGGACTCCCCGTCGTCTAGTTGCTAGATCCGGGCCCCCAAAAAAGCAAGGTTACCGCTCATTCTACTAAGACACATATCGCTCTCAGCGTAATCTGCACAAATATCCCGGAATCGACAGATTCACTTTTTTCAGCAAGAAAAGCACATGAGATGAAGGAATGGACTAAGCTCTGCACACACATGGGCTTCAAAGATTTGGTACCTACGTCGATGACGCGCTTAACTCGGCATTAAGACTTCCCACATGTAGACCGGCCGCGCATATTAAGGGTGATATTGCGAACTAAATCTGAAATGGAAGAAGTCATTCTCATTGCATATCAACTCAGTGCTTGTCCCGGTTTGACCTGCCGAGTACAAGCTGACATACCCAGGTGTGAAAAAAAGTTCAATCCACTTGTCGAGACCACTCTACTTCACGTAGTTTAATATTCCTAAGGTGTCCTCGAAATTGTTAATGTAGTATCAACATCGGAATCAAAGCAACATGATATGAAGCAATGGTTATACATTGCCGATGCTATTGGATCTCGTGATTCCATTGTCGTAGACACTTTTAGGATACCCAGATCCTCCAACTACAAAGGAAATGGGCCTGGTCCCCTGAAAATTACTTTTCTAACGAATGAAATGGCTATCGCTATGAATACCGACTGGAAATCTGACCGCTCAAAACTTCTACCAGACGTGAGACTGAGTGTGCCCAAGCGTGTTCCCTCACTGAAACCCAGAGAACCATCGAAACCACAGGCTGACTGCAATCCTGTTACTGACGGTCAAATTGTTACCCCAAAAAACAAGAAGGGTCCGACTCATCGCACGTCTGGCCAATAGCTACAGTACACGATCCGACATTGTGTAAGATAAATACGATCAAGTGCATATATACAAATGCTCAGTGTTTAACTAACAAATTAGCTTAAGTATCTGAGCTCTGTGATAGAATTTCACTCGATTTGGTTGCAGATACAGAGACTTGGTTCCAGCCCTGCATGACTGATGCTGAGCTTTTGATTGCAAAAATGTCACTACTCCGTCGCGATCACGATCGAAAATATGGTGGTGGAGTTGCAGTCTACTATCACGAACGTTTAGCGCAGTGTAACGTCATCGATCATTATGACCTCAGCCTTCCTGATACGATGTGGTGTTTAGTAAAACTAGTCAATGGAGATGAATGCACGATCGGCATCATTTACCGCTCGCTCTCATCCGAAAGCCCATTCAATGATAAGCTAATCGAATCCTTGCAACACATCACAAGATGCCAGACTACGCAATTGCTGATCAATGGCGATTTTAATCTTTTGCATCTGTTTCCAAGAGGTGAGCACTCCCTGCATTCGTTTGAACATAAATTCAAGGATATTATAGAAATTGCTTCACTGCACAATCACGTTAACCAGCTAACTCGCCGGCGGTGTCTTGACCAACCTTCAAATCTTTACCTTGTCTTAACGCCTGAGGCAACCGCAGTAGAGGATATACAATATCTGGCACAACTGGGAAAGAGTGATCATGTTGTGAATTTGTTTGATTATGCATGTAGTGTGAAACGATTGAGTGAACAGACGAAAGTCATAAGGAAAATAAAATTTGAATTCTTAAATATCAGTCTCCGGGATGCACACACTCATGAGTTTGATTCAATGGATTCTGACTCATATTACAATTCGTTTCTAAATTGTTAGTATTGTTTGGAATATTTGAAGATTTACGAAAACTCGATTTTTGTACCACACAAATGCAGCTACAACAACCAGTTTTTATTCGGAATAAAACTAAGAAATGGTCAGCTGTTAAGCGTGAGTGTCTTGGGTAACTCATAAGAAGCCAGCAATATCTAATGTAGTCGCCCAACCGAACAGATCTCCGTGTCAGGTCTTCCCATCGGATACAGTGTAAGCTAACACCGGGCAAACAAAGCTACTCAAACGTGCTAGTCTGGAGAACAGTTCATAAACACTTAATTGCGATCGGTCAAACGGTGGACGGTAGCCCAGGTCGTTAAAGCGTGGGACTACAATGTTGATGGTCGGGGGTTCGAATCCCACCCCCGAAGCGAGGGATGATGAGCTCAAATAAGAGCGAAACTCGAGTCCAGTGCTCCCATTATGGACCGTCTTGATCAACTTTGTGAATAGTTCGATGGGCTTGGCACGGATGAGTAGTCACAAAAATAAACTCATAAGAAGTTTTGTACGGAAGAAACTTGGAAGCGATTCTGTAAGATATGGAATCACGTCACGACATTTGTAAGAGAAGATCGCATGCAATTCCAATGGAACTTGCTTAAGAGAATGGAAAAGGATCCTAAGCTTCTCTACAAGATAGTCAATGAACGATCAAAGATCAAACCAGGTGTATTCTCTGTATTAACACCTCATGGATTGACCCACACTGCCCGAGATACCGCCGATGCTTTAGCAACGTTTTACTCATTTTTGTCTTCAAAACCAAGCGTTGTATACCATATCAAGTTTCATCAAGTTCGCCACATCTCGAATGACTAAGTAAAATGACTATCAACGAATACATGGTTGGGCGGAACTTTGTCAACTAAACAAAAAGAAGTCCCCTGGCGCAGACAAAATTACCCGCGCCATACTTCGCAGGTGTCGCGTCGCTTTAACTGCTTACCTCACTATTCAATCTCAGCTTAAAAAAAATACCACCGCAATGGAAAGCAGGGATGATAACTCCCATTTATAAAGGCGGTAGCGGTTCAGACACAGCAAACTATAGACCGGTAACGTTACTTCCGGTAATCTATAAATTAATGGAACGCATTGTGACTGCGCGCATTAGAAAACATTTTGAAAACCAAAATATTTTGACCGCAGCACAACACGGTTTTCGAAGAGATCGTTGCTGTTTATCTAACCATCTTACAACGTTCGGTGATTGGACCAAGGCACTAGACGAAGGTGAGGCTGTACATGCTTGCTACATCGATATTCCCAAAGCTTTCGGTAGAGTCAACCATGACATCTTAATTAAAAAGCTCGAAGCTTATGGAATAACGGGAATGTTGCTGAATTGGTTAAGGGACTATCTTACTGATAGACACGTTCAAGTTCGCGTTGGCAGCACCTTATCTAAAAAAATAGACGTCACGATTAGAGTTCCGCAAGGCTCGGTGCTTGGACCTCTTCTATTCTTGGTGTATATGAACGATATAGTAGAGGATATTGAATACAACTTGATACTATTTGCCGATGATATTAAAATATGGAATCGTGTGAGGTCTGTTAATGACTGTATGGCATTACAACGGGATCTGTGACCTTATTTTGTTGGTCCCAATTAAATGATTTACCATTTAGCCCTGCGAAATATAAAAT
>JACCGJ010010496.1:0-40116 GCA_013407085.1 Atriophallophorus winterbourni | reverse complement strand
TTATTGTTTGGAATCGCCCTATCACTCATCATAATCCCGGTGCCGAAAATATAGTTGACATGTGTTCCCTTTCGGTAACCCCATCTGGATTTTCACCATGTGTACTCAGTTATCTAGGCCTAGGCAACCTGACAGTATCTTAGCCTACGTGCACTTTCTGACTGTACGGCACTTTGCTTGGATCAGGCTTGTGCTTTCATATCATACCTCCGAGCAAGCATATACGACAACACTTTCATTTTTGTGTTTGGTTTGACCTTGGCTTACCAATTAGTGTTGGTCTATTCTTATTGTTGATTGGCCACCGGTAGTGAGCTGCATGCTGAAGCACGCTGGAGTCTCAGTACCATTTCCTGTTCTTTTTGCATTCTCATATCTGTCTAGGCCTGGGCAACCTGACAGTATCTTAGCCCACGTGCAGTCTCTGATTGTACGGCACTTTGCCTGGATCAGGCTTGTGCTTTCATACCATTAGATGTGAATGATCAGAATGAATGCGTGTCGTCAAATCTAGTCTATCAAGCTCAGTGGTACAGATAGCCGGCTGCTACCAATTTCCTGTTTTTTTCCCTCAATAATCACAAGCCTGGATCTAACAGTGTCGTACGTTCACAGACTGCGTGTGGGCTAAGGTACTGAGAGGTTACCCGAGCCTGAAGAGACACGAATAGGAAAATGGTAGTGAGACTCCAGCGCGTTTCTACATGTAACCCATATAGTTGGCAAATCAATTTAGCACGACATTAACTGGTTTATGTAGCGCAGACAATAACATAATAACTAGCACGTTTGCAGCCACCAAGACTGTTCCGCGGATTTTAGGCTAGTTTGTACGGGTTCCCGATAAGAATGCAAGCAAAGGGCGCTATGAATAATGCAATGTGATGAAAATGACATAGTTAACGGCATGGGTATAAAAACAAAAATCGAGAAATCTCACGACGCTCAAACAGCAACGCAACGAAGTAGAACGGTTTGAAAGTTTATACTAAAAAATTTATTCGCTAATAAACAGAGTTAGCAAATTGTGAAGATTCCTCATTATTGTCATCAACGGATGGAGTCACCGGAGAATCGGATGTTGGACAGGCAGAAGGGGTTACGAAAGGTATAACAGATTGTGCTATGATACAGTTATACCACTGTCGCTCAGCTTGTTTGGGTATGAAGGACGATAATTGGCCAGTGATGTAAATTCGGTCGTCCCTTTGCAAGCGTTGAACTTTCGAGAGCAAATCTTCATCAAATATGTAAATCCTGAAAAAATGCGAAGTATCGGTTGAGAAATTCAGGACAAAAGGTGACCAAACGTTAAACGAAAGGAGACGAGATTACACGATTTTTACTCAGATTAAATTAGGGTATCATTGTAGCAGCGATAAGAAACATCATTATTGCCATTAACTTAGGTTTCGTGCAAGCCAACGAGGTGTTAGGTGCACAACACAAAAGGACTGCACGGTTGCACATCGTGCGAAATCGCAACGTATTCATTTTTTATCAACAAAAATTTTGCTTAACGGTAAATTGATTATGCAAGCATCGGACGCAAGCAGAAACATCATATTACAGACTTCAAATAACAAACATCGTAGTAGCGGTATATCAGTCATAGACTGCACGTGAGCTAACGGAATGCATGTATGAAATCACTAGCCCGATTCAGGCAGTGCAGCACAGTTAAAGGCTCCACATAGACTAAGATATTGTCAGGTTGTCAAGGCCTAGACAGATATTGGAAAGGAAAATAAGAATGGCAGCGAGAATCCAGTGTCTTATGGCACGCAGCGCTCTACATGTGGCAAACCAAGTTAGCACGGTGCTAGCTAAAGTTAGTAACGGTAGCAGTGTTCAAGGATTATTTCTTTCTTATATCTGTCTAGGCCCGGACAACCTGACAGTATCTTAGCAATAACCTAAAACTGAATACAAATGGGTAGAGTTATTAATGCCCACTGAGTTGCCATCAGATCATCATAGACAGCATTGTACCAAGTGCTTAACTGCCACACAAGCACGACATAGTGAAATATTCTAAAAGATATGGGGAAAGGTGGGATCTCAGAAGCTACTGAACCTATAAAAGATTGGACAAAGAGATGAGGTGACTACACCTCGAATTAAACGCATTCAAGCAAGCATGGCAGCTTCCTTGCGGCTTTCACTGTCACGCACCAAATCAAGCTTTCCTCGCCAATTTACTTGACAACACACAGGAATAATCAAACACTCCAAGAAGGTATCTACAACGAGACCGCTACTGAACACGATTTTGGGCCAGATCGCTTAGCATAAAAAGCCACTAGGAATTTTCATCTTTTTGAATGGATCACACAAACCGCAGCTAGTTTAACAGTCAAAGCCCTCATCTCTTTGAGTCAAGTCAGTCTGGCCGCTTTTACAACGACGCCACTCTGAGTTAGACGTGGCGAACAAAACCGCGTTAGGAAAACGATGTTTTCCCATTCGCAATACCAGGCCTAACCAGTGAAGTCTCTGCAAGTTAACTTGTTTTTCCATGTCTATGTCGCTACCAAAGATTCTATTAAGGCTAGTTGCGCTAGTATCCGATCGTACCAGGTAACTCCAATGATAGTCGAAGACTTATAAACGTCTTATTTCTCCTTTTCTTTGTGTCCAGGATTTACATCCGTACGTAAACCGCGCGTGCTGTAGCCTTATAGACTCTACCCTTGAGCTTTAGAGATAAACTTGTTTGACGCCACAGATGACGTAAGTTACGAAAAGTACCGTAGCTCTGGAAATGCAAGTTGAGATCTCCTCTCCTAGTAATGCATCTACCCAAACAGTCCACAGTCGCAAGTTCCTCATTATTGATGCTTAGCGCAGTTTCGATCGGATCCATACTTCGTAACAGAACTTTGCTTTTGGAATGAGCAAACAGCATACCGAAGGATGATATAATACTACATAGTCCGTCTAAAGTATACTGACCATCCGAATAGGAATCGAATAGTAGAACCACATCGTCAACATAATCTAAATCAAAAAGTTTCTTATCGCGGCCTACCTGAATGGCCGGTATCGGTACGCCTGCTTTACATGCATCAATTACAAAATTGAACAAAAATGGAGACTCTTGTCGGACACCACTAGCCGTAGGAAAGTTAGCTGACAGGCTATTGTACACCTTAACGCACCCCGAACTATAGGAAGGAAGCGTCCGAAATATATCAACGTACTTTTGTGGGATAGCTTTGACTAATAAGGTATTAAATAATGCGCTACTATCGATCGAATCAAAAGCACCCTTAAAATCAAGAAAGATCGCTACAGTGGGCTGCCTATAAGCAAGGCGATTTTATAGGGCTTGCCGAAGAGCGAATATATGATCGACACATCGTCGACCGGGATGAAATTCTGCTTGCTCTTCACGAATCTGTGATTCTTTGTGTAATGTAAGGCGCTAAAGACATACTGAAGCAAGAAGCTGGGTAATTACGGGCGTAAGGCTTATTTCTCTGTAATTGGAGCATGAAGTACGCACACCTTTTTTGAAAATAGGTAGGATTATAGATTCGCCCCAATAATGGGGAATAGTTTCCGTGTCCTATACCGGACATAAACGGTCAACTAGTGCTTAATAGAATATCACAACCCTTCTTGAACAGAACCGGAGGCAGTCCATCTAGACCAACTGCCTTGAATATGATATGAAAGCACAAGCAAGCAAAGTGCCGCACAGTCAGAGACTGCACGTTGGCTAAGATACTGTCAGGTTGCCCAGGCCTAGACAGATATGAGGGGGAAATAGAAATGGTAGTGAGACTCCAGCGTGTTTCTGCATGCAGCTCACTACCGTTGGCCAATCAATTTAGCACAATGTTAGCCGTACAGCACAGAAATGCTGCACGATTGCACATCCGACAAGGGTTCACAACACGAAATTGAAGGCAATGGACAATCTGCATATGGCCAGCTAAACTGCTCATGAAAATGCTCCGCCCAACGAGACAACCGGCACTGTTTGTTAGTGATTAAGGGGCTACCGTTCTCTGTTACTGTCACTAACTCTAATGATTTAGCTGAAACAGCTTTCGGACATTAACCGAATGCTGACTACCTCTATTTCTTCAAAAAATTTCAGCCACCACGCTTCCTTATTTGATCGAATGCTACGCTTAAGCTTATTTCTGGCCTGTCTTCGTTCTGTATTGTATTGCGAAACAGAAAGAATTTTCTCCTTTCTTTTAGTAAAGGAAGGTTAGTCTGGGAGATCCAGTGGGACCTTCTGCTATAGGTGAAACTGTCAAACGCCGACTCCGCGGCATCCTTTCTTACAATTTCAATCGCATTCCAATGCTGTGTGATATTTTTGGACACCGCAGCGTGAAGATTATCAACTAAACCGCCGCGATAGGCTTGCTGAATTGCGAGATCCGGAAGCGTCTCGAAAGCTATGCGCTTATATATGACTCTCTTTGGACCAGAATTTTAATGCAAATCTTGATCGAAGTATCGCGTGATCGGAATCGCCGATAGTGATCCGGAAAAAGCGAGTCTTCAATACAGCCTCTTCATCTAGCGCTGATGGCGAGATGGTTAATTTGTGTATATGGCTGATCATCGTTAGGCGGACGAAAGGTTGCAGACAGCTGCTTTTTATGCCTATTCAAAGTGCTACTAATAAAAAGTATGTGTTGTGCACATAGGTGAAGAAAGCGTTCACCAGTATCTATCCGCTGCGCATTGAAACCGAATGAACAACCGAGTTGTACAAAGTTTGTCGTAGAAGATATATTTGATGTCATCACATTTATTATTAGTATAAGTGGTAACTCTGAACAAGCTGCGGTTAGTTTGAGTTCGTCAAGTATGGTTGATAGAAGTAGCTAGTTGGATGGCACACATACTGCTATTGACGGGAAACCAGTCTAAGAGTGAGCTTTCTGCACGCGAACAAAGGACTATACCTACATCCGCTTGATCTTGCCATCAGGTATATTAGTCTGTAGCGGAAACAGAAAATAAACGTAATATTGTTGCCAAGTAATACGGATATGAAAGGATAGGAAAAGGGAACACTATTAAGGTAATGTACAACATGCTTACTTGTGGCTTGCGTGTTTCACTTTGTATCCATCATTGCTCATATATCTGTCAAGCGTTCGTACATTAATCACAGCGTAACGATTTTCAACCGACTCATGTGGATAAACACCAGTGACGGAACCTACAATAACAACCTTTAGGGCTCAAAATTAGACAAACAAAGGCAAACCGAATTTAAATCGTCCAGTCGTGAAGAACAGAAATTTCTCGGATATTGGGATACATGAACAAATTTGTCAATCAAACAGGGTGTCAGCAGCGACCGCCTCAAAACAGTAAGCATTGCTGGATACAAATACACTGTAACAATAGAACAAGAATTTGTTTAAAGGGAAGCCAAAGTCTGAACAATAAATACATACAAAAAAATTCCTGATGGGAAAAGGTTTCATGTTGTACTTCAAATAACTCTTATAAGAAAATACATACGTGAGGATATTGTTGGAAGTGGAAGACTACACCACTGTAGACTTATGTAGCATATCACCGAAAGAAATCTAGCTGCTCGTTTGGCGACTCAGCCACAGTCCGTCCTACAAACCGAGCTGATTGCGCGAATACTAGGAAAATTTTTGTACTCTTCAACTACATCGAACTGGTTTAAACAGACATGAGGCGAGTTCTGCAAGAATACGGCGGACATCAGATTCAACTTTAGAAATCCTATTATCGACTGCTTCACGGGGGGTTGCACTTTCGGGTCGAGCTGGTGTTGAGGACAACTGTGGAGTAACTTGTGAGGTACGCGTAGGACATGTCAGCAGAGTAGATTCGCCATTATTCTGCAGAGATTCAAAATCAGGAAGGCATATCGGGCAAATGTATTTCAGAGAAGAAGATGCCTGTGACCGTATTACTGCAGTTTCTAAGTCCGTAAGACGAGGTTCACAAGATAGATGCGTTTTCGTGCAGCACAAAGAGCAAGTGACAGACTTCGTTCTAGGTCCGACACGAGAGCCACACACTGAGCAAGAACAGCTCGAAATGACAGGCATTTGCGGTTCTAACTGGGAGTCAATTGAGTCGAAATAGAGTATAAAATCACAGCACTAGAAATTGCAAAATTTCGAACACCGCGCCTTTGTACCTCTGATAGCACTACGTCAATCTTGACAAACTTGGACGCCAACATTTGTGGCAAGGAAGACTGCTCCAAAGCCGTAACTGGAGGAATTGAGTGTAGTAGTTGCTCCACATGGTTCCACTCACGTTGTTCCGGGTTATCAACGTTAGAATTAAAAGAGCGTGGCCCGCTACAAGGCTTATTTGCCTCTCTTTTTATCTCATGTAATCTTTTATCACGCTTTGTGCGACCCTCTGTACACACGACCCAGTGGCTTCCCACAAGCTATCAGCTTTTATTACAACAATAAAACTATTAACTATTGCCTATGAGCCAAGTTAGACGCTGCGCAGTGCAACATAAATAATTCGAAACGTGCGCGCAATCACATATTCAAAGATACAAGTCAACGTATTCCGAGATGTGATAATGTGGTGATCGTTCGATTAACGATCAATAATACTCAATCATTCATCATCATTCATTCAACAATAATCAAAAATACTGTTATTTAAGTTCTCGTAGTAAAACATACATTAATTAATACATACTGTAATTCAAGTGAGCGTGGTTTGTTCTCACTTCCATTTTTGGGTTGGTTATTCCATTCCATTCAATACCATTTAATTCATCACATTTAGCGTCGCGAGCAGGATTTCTTCATGGCGAATTCTATTTTGGAACTTCTCGACATAAATGCAAACGCTCGAGAAATTGAAGACTATTTTGAAAGATTCGAAATTTGGTGTATGACACGGCCGAAAGCCGAGAATGATAAAAATCTGTTCATTTTCCTAATTCAATCGGAAAATCTGCTTTTAATGCAACACGTGAAACCTGTACATTTCGAAGCAACTGAACGTGCGAAATTTTATTCCATGGTGCGTCAGTCCAATCAAGGAATTCGAGAATTTATTCTGCAGTTTTTAATTCAGGCAGCGAAATGCGACTTTGGTGACTTGTTAGAAATGCAATTGAAAGATCGTCTAATCGCTGGTATAAATGACAGTGTTTTGCAGAATGAGCTCTTGAAACTGCCAAAACCCTCTTTTAAAGATGTTCGAGCTCACTGTGAACAGTATGAAGATGCGCTTGTGGAAACGACAGATTTGTCGCCAACAGAAAGTTCTGTCATGTTTAATACACATATATGTGAAATAACGAAGAATGCTATAGCAGGTCAACAGCTAAATTATCAACCGAATTATAGTCGCGTTACTGATAATCATTCGAATTCAATCAAAATTGGGAAATGTGCGTCATGCGGCAGACTGAACTTACGCCACACTTGTCGATTCCGTCAAGCCAGATGTCACAAGTGCGGAAAAAACTGGTCATATTTAATCCGTTTGTCGAACTCCTAAAACGTATTGGACTGATTCGAAAAACGCTCAGGCTAGCGATGTTAATGATGAATTTAAATCATTCTCCTTGGCCGTGACATCTTGCAATTCTAGCCACATTCGTGAAACCATTTCTTGTGTTACTAGTGGCACATCCCTAGATTTTATTCTAGATACGCGTAGCGTTTAATCGCTCATTACCCAGAAAGATCTAAAATAGTTAGCTCCTAATGCGAAAATCCAACCTACTAGCCTCATAATTAAAGGCATTACTGGACAGCTATTCCTGTCGTTCGATCTTGTATGATCTCCTTACGAGATGAAAAAATACTGCTGCCTGTAGATTCATTGTCATTAAAACCGGCCCATCTATTCTCGGTCGGAAAGCAATGCAAGCTCTAAAAATTAGTCTTTCTCTGTTGACAACATCTGAAGATACTTCAGAATTTAAGAATCTCATAATAAAATGTTCGCAAGCAACTGGGGGAATGCGAATTCCTCCAATTTCTCTTGACGTAGAAGGAAACCCTGTGTTTCTCAAACGCAGCTTCATTCCATATGGACTCCGGGAACCTGTTGAGAAATCTTTGAAAGATCTGTGTTCTAATAGTATAATTGAAAAGGTTGAGTCCTCTGCTTGGGGCACACCTATTGTCACACCTTTGAAGTCTGATGGAAAGACACCAAGGATTTGCGGCGATTATCGTCTTACATTAAATACTAGATTGTTGAAGTAAATATAAACGACAGTTGAACCCAAAAGACTGTTAAGAAGATCAGAACGTTTGTTGAACAAGCCGTACCGGGATTATAAAAACCCAGAATCATTCGCAAACTGCGGTGGTTGTGGTGATTGTTTGATTAACGATCAATAATACTCAATCATTCATCATCATTCATTCAACAATAATCAATAATACTGTTATTCAAGTTCTCGTTGTAAAACATACATTAATTAATACATACTGTAATTCGAGTGAGCGTGGTTTGTGCTCACTTCCATTCTTGAGTTGTTTATTGCATTCCATTCAATACAATTCAATTCATCACAGATAATCATACATTTAATCGACCACCGGACGACCAAATACTTTGACGTCGTTCTGAAAGAGAAAAAGAGACCAACGATGAAATGTGCTCAATTTGAATGTACGGTGGTCTTTAGTCATAGTCAAAGTAGAATAAGTTTAACATGTCCACAGTTCACGATTATTTCAGTTCAGTTCATTTTGCACAGAACAGAAAGCGGCTAACGAGCCAATCGAGCATCCAGAATTCATTTCAATAGAAATCTACAGAGAAGCACCCAATTTCTAATTTCTTTACTCAGAACTCAGAACTCAGAAAATTGTATGGTAAAAAAGCATTAAGCTTAACAATAACCATAGGATGACAAGGTATATGGAAAATATAAAAAATATATAAAATATCTCAAAAATCAATAGGGACATTCGCATACCGCATGGTTCGTCATAAACTCATCGAGTTTGGAAGCGAAAACCTCAACAGATTCTGATCGTGTGATTTCTTCAGGCAAATAGTTCCAAGTGAAACAAATTCTTACGGAGAAGAAATTACGACGTATATCCAATCGAGAATGCGGAATGCCGAAAGCCTTTGAATGTGTTCGTGTTCTAGTAAGGTCATTGGGCTTTAGCAAGTGTTTAAGGGGATGGTTTACAGAATGCAGGTCTCTTCTCCCTTTGGCGTCGGCGTCAACGGGGTGACCTCATAGAAACTTTCAAAATCCTGAAAGGCTTAGGCGACGGGGACTATCAAATCCTGTTCTCTCGAGCGATCAACTAGAGGACATACATTGAAGCTGGCGAAAAACCACAGCCGTCTGAATCTTTTTCAGTGAAAGATTGGTACGCTTCTAGAACAAGCTGCCTGAGGAACTAATAGCTTGCACATCAATAGGTGCATTTAAAAGAGGTGTAGATGCCTTGTGGCTTGGGCTTTTCCCAGACTCTTTCCGTGAATATACAGGTTGTCTGTCGTCACCATTGTCCATTTTTTGTTCATTTTGAACTTATATGGTCTTGACCACGATTTAAATAAAATCAAAAAATCCTGTTATATAATGCCTCGTTTTAAATGTCATGTTTTAAATGTACGCACCAATTTTCCATAGCTAACCTCTCACCGGCTTGGTGAAGAGAAACCCAACAGTGGCATACAAGCGCTCCTTGTTTACCATTCATCCACTGTTTCAAGCGCATGCGGATCCTGATCATACTGTCCCTACCTGATGAGTGCAAACAGCACGAAACCGGTCGTGGGGTGTGTTGTGACAGAAAAGCATGCAAATGAATAATTTAGAAACCCTTTCCGTTTTTCTCAGTCGCAGCTACAAATTCTGGGACCGAATGACGGCTTGGAAAACACCGGAACATAGTCACATCTTGGCCTGGATATAGAATCATAAGCTGTGATCAGGCGTTGACTAGTGTCAGTGGTGAGATTGAAGCGAACTGCATTCACTTTGTATTTTGCATTTTCTTTCTTATTTTTCAATTTTTGGCTCATTTTTTGGAATACTCACTTAACACCCCACCATGAGCGAGTCCTCTATAAATAAAGATCCTAAAATCACAGCATATTCCGTGCACAAAACCAGCTTTCGTGGGGTTAAACCGCCAACTCCATCAAGCTTCATTACTCCGCAATCACAACCGCCTAACCCCCCATGTTCATCTCAATCCTTCGGACCTTCTACCCCTGTTCAAACTCGAACTGGTAGACATGCGCATTGGCCCAAACGTCTTGCTGATTATATGGCCATATAAACATTTCGATCGTATGTTATTATTACTTCAAGCATAACTAGCGCTCTGATGGGGTAGTATTGTAGCGAACTGCATTCACTTTGTATCGTAGTTTATTTGTACATACAATGTTTGGCGTTGTATGATTATTCCTTTTTTGTCCATGTACACTTCATTTGTATCAATGCTCGAATATTACACTGTTTGGCGGTTAATACAATTTGGAACTCTGACTTTGTCTTCTTCCGCGGTTGCTGAGTTTGCGTGTGTCGCCGCGTGCCGGAATTATGATTAACGGATCCTGCAAATTTTTTAGCGCTTTCTGCACCTTGGATTCCATCATCTCTTGGACTTTTCCTGTGTGGATGACCTCTCTATCGTTAAACTTCTCTGGATTTTTATTTGGACATTTGCTCCCTTGGTCCTTTAGTGAGTTCTTTCCATTTTTGCCTTATTGGGTGTAGTGCTAGACTTATTTTCCATTGTGCACTACAAGGTTGTGTTATACTTCCAGCAACTTATTTCGAACCTCGTGCTAGTTCTTTCCCAGCAGACTGCCGGTCTAGTAAAGAGCTTATGGTGCCTTTTGAGGATTGCAACTTCCTTTACCACAATAGTTACCTTATATTGTTTTTCGAGTAATCAGGCAGATAAACTGATATCACAGATATTCATACTGCTTGATTGTGGGGAGTTCAATGCTCCTAACAATAAATAATCTTGGCTAGAGGAAGGGACTGTCATTCGAACCGCACATATTGTATGCAGTAATGCAGCACGTTTCCAATACTACCAGAGTAGAACTAAATGGTTTGAGTACATTTTGCATTTGATATTCACCTCAATACCGACCAAAGTTATTCAAAGTAATTGAAAGTTTTAATGGCCCAAAAAGCAAATACTTAACAGTAGACATTGATTAAAATATAGGGAATACACAAAAAATTTTTTAAATATGAAAGCCAGCTTGTGTATTCGGGTTAGTGGTTGGTTTTGATCAAAATATACTTGTTAGGTGCAGTCTTAAACATGTTCAAGCTTGATGCACAGATGAAATGTGGGGGAGAGATTTCCATATAAAAAACTTGGACAGCAAAGAAGAACCTTCGACAATTTGATCTAGAGTGTTGAATAAAGAACTTGTAGCCTCGCGATTTGTTACCACTTGTTTCTTGCCGATGAAACTGGTGCTCAAAAGAGTTATCCACTGTATGCGAAATGTTTATTAACAATGTCAAGTCACCTTTGACACGACGGTAAGAAAAGTCAAACAGGTTCAAAGTTGCAGATCTCTCCTTGTATGGTCTGTTGTATAATGTGGTCACTAGTTTTGTCGCGCTTTAGTATTCAATTCAATTCAATTCAATTTTAATAGTCTAAAAAGCATATAGCTTTACAAAAAAACCACAGAATAATATGACAACAACGAATAATATAACAAGCAATAATGGGATTAGATTGCTTACTGGGCTGTTCAAAAATCAAGTAAATATCCAAGGGCAGAAATTGTTTTCGATTGGTGGGATAACAAATGTAGGTATATGGTGTTAAGATGTATAGTTTTCTTCAATGCACGGGTTTTGGGTCAAATAGGCATCAAGGCTTCTCTTGAAAGTTTGCTGGTTTGGTGAGTTCACAACATTATCTGGCAGATTGTTCCAAGTAAAACAAACTCGCACGGCAAAAAATGTCGTCTGCAGTTTAGTCTCGAGTGAGGGACAGTTAGAGTAAGTGTGTGAGCTCTTGTATTATGCGAGCTCCGTAGATTCAATAAGCATTGAAGAGGGTGATTTTCAGTATTCAAAATATTGTAAACCAGAATCAAATCGCCTCGGATACGACGACGTGGATAATCAAATAAATTCAGCGTTTTGATTCGCTCATTGTAGGGTTTCCGGCTGAGTCCAGTGACAAGTTTGGTAGCTCGATGATATATTCGTTGCAAAGTCGCAACATCTTTTTTAAGCCATGGCGACCATGCTTGAACCGCATATTCCATCGTGGGCCTGATGTACGTATTTATAATACAGGGAATTGTCTGTTTTGAGAACCTACCGAAAATTCTCTTTAGGAGTGACAATTTCTGTGATGTTTTGCGATAGACGTAGTTGCAGTGGCTCGACATCCCTAGGGTGTTGCTTATTAACACACCCAAGTCCCTTTGTTCCATGGTCCACGAGAGGCTGTGTGTTCCAAGAAAATACTGGTACTCCACATATTTGCCAATGTTTAACATGTGACACTTTTGGAAATTGAAAAATATGCGATTTTTTAGGGACCAAGCCTGGAGGTTGTCCAGATCCTTCTGGAGCAGTTCGCAGTCCTCCGACTTACTTATCTTAGACCAAACTTTTATATCGTCCGCGAACAGTACGATCTTGCATTTGATGAGAGCTGGTATGTCATTAGCATAAAGCGCGAAGAGGATTGGTCCGAGGACGGATCCCTGAGGCACTACACTTGTCACGGCTACCGATTTCGATAGAGCACCGTCCACAGAGACTTGAACAAACCGATCAGTCAGGTAATTTTCTAACCATGCTAACAGACTGCCAGTGATACCACAACGTTCCAGCTTCTGCAAGAGAATACTGTGGTTTACACGGTCAAATGCTTTCGACATATCGAGGTAACATACATGGATAGTATCCCCAGCATCCACTGCTCGAGTCCAGTCGTCAAGGGTGAGGAGAAGGTTAGTAAGGCAGGAGTATCCCCTTCTAAAACCGTGTTGGGCTCCCGAAAATAGCTTATTTTCCTCAAGGTATTTGCTCAGTTTTTTTGCCACGATCCTTTCGAGTACCTTGGATACGGCGGACAACAAAGTAACAGGTCTGTAATTTGCGGGCTCCGAACGCACCCCGCCTTTGAAAATCGGGGAGATTATACCAGATTTCCATTCAGTCGGTATGACACTTTGCGACAACGATTCGCAGAATAACTGAGTTAGAGGTCCGCATAGAGATTGTGCACAATGCTTGAGTATATTCGGGGTAATTTTATCACAACCAGGGGATTTTCTGGGATTCAACGATAGTAGAGTTCCCAGCACCTCTTCTTTGTTGATGGTTATTGTGTCCAATGGTAGAGGATGCGTTATTTCTGGATCCATTTGTATATCCACGCTTTCCTTTGGACAAAATACTGTAGCATAATAATTTACCAAAGCATCCGCGGTGTCAGCTGCATTTGTGGTCATTCCAGTGGGCGTCCGCAAGGCCGCAACTCCTGGTTTCACTGAACACTGCTTGTTCACAATCTGGTAAAGAAGCTTGGGATTCCGTTCCATTTTAGACATTATGACAGCTTGATACTGTATTTTGTCTTCAGCAATAAGTTTGATGACCTGGTTTCTTAGTTTTCTAAAGGTCTCCCATGTGGCATCGGTGGTTAACTGGCGATGGTTTATCCAAGCCTTATTTCGCAATTTAATCCATTTCCGAGCGCGACTGCGGATTTTAAATTCGAATGCCTTTCCACACTGTTTTGGTACGAATGCCGAGTGTGAGTTGATTTCCCGGTGTAGATTGGTCAAAATGCTACACCACTGCTCTTTACTCCTATGCCTTCAATTTGCCAATCGTTAATCAAACTTAGGGCGTTTGATAATTTTGATAGGCATACCTTTCTGATGAATTTTGTTCTATCGTTTGCTCGCTCTGCTCGACATAGGTAGTCAAAATTCAAGACCAAATGGTCGCTCGAACCTAGCGGACAATCGTATGTAGTGCTTTCGACGGAGTCCTCTTCAGTTGTCAAGATCAGATCGAGCATTGAAGGCATATCTCTCCCTCTGTATCTTGTATTGCTTTCAACGTGATTATACAAAGGAATTTCGTCAAACAGCTGCTGGAAGATGGCAGCAGTGGAGGTTTGAGAAATTTTGTTCGTCTTCAGCAAGTTAGGCAGATTAAAGTCACCCATGATCAAGATTCTGGTGTGATATCTCGAGGCAATCAAGCGTAGCTTGTCGAGTAGATTCGTATTATACACTTCCGGGGCTGCTGGTGGGCGATAAATTACGCCGATTGTGCAATCATCGCCTGTAGCCGTTGTCAACAAACACCATAGCGTGTCCTGAAGCACCAAGTCGGAATCCGTCATTTCTCTGCACTTGAGTCTCTGATCATAATAGAGTGCCACACCTCCTCCACGTGATGCACGGTCTCGGCGGAGCAGTGACATGCCAGCAATCTCTAACTCACAATCGTGGATTTCCGGGCTCAGCCAAGTTTCGGTAATGGCAATTAACTGAGGTCGTTTAATCTCAAACCGAGCGACAAGTTCGGCAAATTTGTTAATAAAGCATTGGGCATTGGTATAGAGGCATCCAAGAACAGTTTTGGTAAGCAAAGATGGATGGTGTCGTGTGATGTCATAGTCTGAGACAACCGTCATTGTCACGCCCACTCTGGAAGAGTCGGCACTGTTCTGTTTTTTGACAAGTTAAGTAGCATATCGGTCGTTGCAGGAAGGTTATGTGATTTTTGAACATGAGGACCATGCTTGAACAGGATACTACATTGTTGGCCTGATAGAGGTCTTAATTATCCGTGATAGTACAGTGGAACCCGGGTACAACGAATCGCTGGGGAGAGAGTAAAATGTTCGTTATAAGCGGAGTTCGTTGTAAGCGAGTTGCAACACTGACAGTCCAATCTCACGTTTTCTGAAGTAGCTGGCGATACTCTTTTGTTTAAGTTTTGACTTCGCCAATGCCTCGATCTCTCTCTCCACAAATTCAAGTTCTCTTTCGACGTCTTTTCCTTTTATTCTAAAAAAATCTTCTGCAGAAATCAAGAGCACTCCTGGCATCTTTCACAGACGGAGTGTCTGACTTAGTGATTGCAATTTGTCATGAGTCTGTGATTACCAATCACAGAGAATTCACGTGATTTTCTTGTGCGCGTGTGCGAGTCAGTTAGCACACTGTAGGCCAGGCTGCCTGTGTCTCGCCAAGCTGTGTGTGTCAGTTCTATTCTTAACGCACTGCAGGGCACTCTTGACGGAGCGTTGTGGGTTAAAAGCCAGACAAAGCGAGTTCGTTGTACGCATGTACTTTATTGAACAAACATAGCTCTCGGGAAAGTGTACGGTGTTCGTAATAAGCGAGATTCGTAACGGACAGTTCGTTGTACGCATGTTTCAAATAAGCTTGCAGATAGGGAATTTATTTGGGAAATCATGGTGTGTTCGTTATAAGCGGGAATTCGTTGTAAGCGAGTTCGTTGTACGTGGGTTGCACTGTATCTGCTTTGTGAAATTACCGAAGATTCTTCTGAGCATTGATAAGCTTTGGCAAGACTTTCTGTATACCACAGAACACTGCCGTGAAAACTTCAAGTTATTGCTAATCCACACACCAAGGTCTTTCTCCCTTACACAACACATGCAAGTTACTGAGATCCAAGAGAGTATGTGAATTCGAAGGATTTACCTACGTTTAAGGTTTTACATTTATGGGTGTGAAATCGAAAGCAGTTTCGTAAGAACCACGTACGAAGTGCTTCGAGATCTTTTTGTAGGCAGGGTAGAAAATAATGTGAAGGTTTTGAAAGCTGGCACCCCAGTTAAGAAATAGGCCAGCGTGTCATGTCATAAAGACAGTGATCCACCTTCAGTTTTTGAGAACAGTGAGCTTATTTATGAACTGCATATAGACTTAGAGACAACTAGAGTCCTGTTAGAGCAGTTAGACTTAATCCGCACCATGGCCAGACGGTATTCACCCGTCGGTTTTACGAGTGCGTTAATATGCTCAGTGTAATTCGCTGTAAATGTTTGTTTAAAAATGTTTATTGTCATGTGTCTTACTATAGGAATGGTGGCATGTTATTATAAAACCTATGTTTAATGGTGTGGACCCTAGTTGTCTTGCGAATTCCAGGTCGGCCATACTGACTTTTGCGATTAGAAAGATTTTACAGAAGTTGATCAAGGTTCATTCCAAATTTAAAGCTGATACCTTTACTTCACCTAGTCTGACAGAACTAGAAGACTCAACATGGATTGTATTACCATCCTTAGATCTCTTAATAGGTTGTATTTATTATCCACCATCTTCAACCATCTCTAAAATGGATTCTGTAATTAATGCGTTCATAGAAGCATCTCTACACGACACGAAATATAAGCTTATTGCTGGTGACTTCAACATGCCAAAATTAAACTGGCACGATCCTGCACATTACAGCTGCTATACACCTTTCTCTAAAACGATTGAATTACTAGGATATAAGCAATTTATTGACCAACCTACAAGAAATGACAATATCTTAGACCTAGTCTTCACTCTGAACCTTATTCCAGCTAACCTGAAGGTAATTCCATCTTTCCTTAACAGTGACCATAGAATATTATCATTCCAAATATTATGCGCCACAACTTCTGTCAATTCTTCGCAGCCATCTAATAATAAGCATACCTACAACTACATTAACTGGAATCTACTGTCAGAATTCATTAGAACAGAAGACTGGAGCCGATTCTTCCTCTCTAGTAAGTTCACAACAGTCTCTCCAACATTTCATTCACAATTGAGAGGGTTACTTATGAAGGCATCATATAAGCTCATTAGGCACACAAAATAACAAAAGCCCAGAAAATAGAAAAGAAAATGATGAAACTACATTCCGTTGCTGTAAAATCACATGACATATTCGCCGTTCTTCGTTCTCATGAACTATCAAGAAGTCACAGATATGCTTTAGATAGCACGCTTAGAGCCGACGAAAACAAAGCTCTTATAAGTCAGGATAAACCGAAATCACTAAGTAAACTTTTCAAGTTAAGATCATCCAACTCACCCAGCAACAGATTTCATTATCAAATATTGTAATTCATCCGCAGTTGAAACAATTGTTAGTTCACCTGATGCTATCTGCGAAAAATTCCTTCTGTAATTTAGCTCTACCTACAACAATTCAAACTACGTTTACACAACCAGTCATCTTCCTTCGCCGAATACACTAAATACTTTGAGTATAAACCTGAGTGACATAAATAAATTTTGTCAGCAATCAACTATCAGTCTTAAACCTGACACAGCAGGCATACCTCCAGCCATATGCAAAATGGGTGGTAAAGACTTTCAACTTCTCCTGCTTAATCTATTTAACGAATCTATTGAATCTGGTACCTTTCCGGCAGAATGGAAACACTCATTTGTTATACCTAGATACAAATCTGGCTCAAAACACTTAGTTACTAACTACCGACCAATAAATCATACAGCCTTCTTATCGAGATTATTTGAAAGAATTGTAAAGAAAGCTATGCTTGAATACCTGACACCTAGTTTCTTTTCTAAGGCACAGCACGGATTCCTTAACAAAAGATCCTGCATTACTTGCCAGCTAGAATAATTAGACTTCATCACAAGTTCAATTGAAATTGGCTTTTCAGTTATAGTTGTCTTCCTTGATATAACCAAAGCTTTCGACACAGTACCGCATAACCTATTACTATCTAAGCTAAGTTCATTTGGTATAAGTGGCAATCTTCATTCTTGGCTCACATACTGTATTGAGGTTAATGGTCACAGATCGCGCACCTTGCCGATTCCAAGTGGCGCGATACAAGGCAGTGTTTTAGGTCCATTACTTTTTCTCTTATACGTAAATGATGTAAATACAGTCGTCTCTCATAGTAAACTATTCTTGTTCGCAGATGACATGAAAGTAGTAATTTCCTTCCCATCTTCTGAAACACTAACTTACATTGCCAGACTAAACAAAGATTTGGATGCATTATCCAAATGGGGTAAAATTAATGGTCTCTCATTTTCTGTAGAAAAATGTATGTTCATGCCTTTAAGATGTACAATTCCTGATAACTCAATCCTTCTTAATGGTAATCCTATCCAAATTATCGATTGCACACGTGATCTAGGGTTCAAATATTCAGCATCGCTTACATTCAACGAGCATATACATCACGTGATCTCAAAAGCAAAGCGAAGTGTTAATATGATTCATAAGTTCTTTACTCTCCCACACTGTGAGTTAGAACTTTATATACTTTTCACCATACCCCTCTTTGATTACTGTAATATAATATATAGCAGTATGAATAAAACCGATACCATCCTTTTGGAAAAGTACAACGTACTTTTACCAAATCAATCACCGGATATAGCTCGAATCAATCATATAGAGAAAGATGTACGCAGCTCAAGCTAGAACCACTATGGTTCTGTAGAATTAGACACAACCTAATACTGTTCTTTAGAATAATATCTCCTGATAATATAGATATAAATTCGTCTATTCGCTTCCGACAAGGTTCTAGATATAACTTAAGAAATCAAGATAACCTAGTGGAATTACCTAGATCCTGTACGAAAGTAAGAAGTAACTTCTACCTAAATAAATACGCTAAACTCCGAAATATTTTTCCGAAAAACATAAGACTTTGTACCTCACTATGTGATTTTAAATCACATCTGAATTCATTTCTCACAGTTGAAAAATTAATGAAACTTCTCAACCTAGATGTCTCATTAGATGAACTATACAATCATGGCATTGCTGAATATTAACCGTGATATCAGTTTTTCAACTTTCATAGTGAACAGTTACTCCGTCCCTTAGTATCTATTTTCCAGATTACCTCTTTACATCAGACAACAACGAATGTCACTTTTTTGGAGCGAAGCGAAGTGCGAAGCGAATTTTCGAAGTGCCCTAACTGCCCTTCGCGATAGCGAATAGTATCAAAGCGAATATCCAAAGTGCACTTCGCCATAACGAATATTAGCGAATAATCTTCGCTCAACTTCGATGTAACCCAAAAACTTCGTTTTCGACAAAAAACCTTGCTTTAATTTGCTATAATTCGCTAATATTCGTTTAAATTCGCCTTTCTTCGCTGAAATAAAACGAATTCCGAAATAAATTATTTTTTGACCATGAAAGAACTTTTATTTGACAAGAGAGGACTTTTTCATGAGCTTTGGAATTGTAAATATAAAAAACCGTGTTTTCTCAAAGGAAATTAGGCTCCTCCTCTGACTCGGTCTCTGAGACCGGGGTTCTGGACCTGGACCTGGTGCCGGAACTGGTCCGGCTGCCTCCAGTCAGAGGGGAGTAGGCCCCCGCCGTGAGCTCCTGGGTGTCGACAAACTCGACATCCTCAAGGTTGGCCTCAGGGTCATCCTGGTCTTTGAGCTGCTGCTGACTCTGAGTGCTGGTACCTTCGCCATTGGTGAACTCCTGGATGCGGAGCTTCATCCTCTTCATGTAGGGGAGCACTCTCTAGTAATTGTCATGAATGTAGACGAGCTCCTGTACCCTCTCGTTGTTCAGAAGGCTTCGGGTGGGCTTGGTCACGAGTCCAGCTTCCGATAAGACCCTCTCTGATGAGGCTGAGGTTGTCGGGATGGCGTAGACCATCCTAAAAGAAAATGAGACAGGTTTAGTATTTTGTATTAGGTTTCATTGGGTACAAAAGTTAAACTACTATTTCGAAGTATAGCAATACTATATCAAAGTATAGCAATACTACATCTAAGAATAGAAAATATAATATATCGAAGTATAGCGAATAATATCGAAGTATGGCGAAGTTTAGCGAATATTATAGCGAAGTATGGCGAATAACGAGAATAAATTATAATCCAAAGGAAAATAAGTGACCTTTAACTTTGAAACAACTTACTGGGCGACTTGGCGAGTAGAGGGAGCTTCTTGGCCTTCATCTTCCAGTACTGGAGCACGTCGATGTCCTTCTCTTCCAGGGGAGACGCCATCCATTCATTCATCTCCTTGACATAGGAAGGAACTGGGGCTATTTGAGACTGGGACTGGGACTAGTCGACGCTGCCAAAGGCCAATTCCGGATCAAGATCAAGGTCATGGTGCTCTCGGAGAAAACCTTGCAGATCTTGGCAAGCGGGTTCCGGCATCTGAATGGATGGTGGGGCGGTTGGGCCAAGTTGGCCAAGAGAAACTTGATGCTCTGCTCGCACTCGTAGAAGAGGTGACCATGAGACCTGGTCCTGAGGTACACGGCCTTCTGAGTAGGGTTCAGGTAGTGCGCAATCTGGTAGAGGTCCACGTTCCTGCCCAGCTCGGGAACTCTGATTTTGATCTCCTCCTGGAACTTCTTGATGAATGCCTTGGTGGCAGCCTTAAATTCGGCGAACAGCTTGATCCTGGAGGCGGACATCATGGCAATCTTGGCCATGTCCGGAATGACATGCTGCAGTGTGGGCGTCTCATCTGCCTGGAGACGTTTGCTGACCTCCTTGATCTGCTCGAGGGGCCAGAGGATGTCTTCCAGGTCCTGAAACTGCAGCTTGTTTGGAATGAGGGCCGCAAAGTCTGAAGGGGTGTTGAAGACATCATCCTTCAGCGACAGCAGGACCGCCTTGTTCCGGACGATGGATGTGATGGTCATGCACATTGAAGACCAGCGGATCTTGCTGTACTGAACGATCTTGATGAAGGGAACTGTAAAGGAATGACTTCTGAACTTCGAAGGTATAGCAAATAATAACGAAGCTTCGCTAATAATATGGCGAAGCTTCGCAAATATAGCGAAGTATAACGAATAACATAGCAAATTATATAGCGAATTGTAGCGAATAGTATCGAAGTTAACCGAATATTGCGCTCACTCACCTTCCAAGTCAGCTGCCTTCTTCCTCATGAGATCGTTCCTGACCGAAGAACGCTTGACCCCGGTGGCCAGAGCCCTAACCAGCTTGACCAAGTCGCCCACCTCCTCGATCTGCATGGCATACTTGAGGGCGTTGTTAATTGCGTGGTCGACGCAAAGCAGGTGCTTGATGATCTTGTCAGCGTTCCTTACAGCCTTCTTCATTTTGGCCTCGGCGTCCGTGACCATGATGGTCGCAGTGCTGTCTTTGAGGTTCTTGATGGCACCAATCATGGAGTTGAGGTAGCGGCCCACCACATCCGAGTCGTGCCTACCCATCACCATCCTGCAGTCCATGGTGAATCTCTGCATGACCCAGTGTGGATCAATGTAGTGGATAGTCAAGCTTAGGTACCCCCGGTTGGAGCGGCTGGTCCACATGTCACTGGTGAATCCAACTCCCATGAGGTTGGCCAGGTCCTTGGCGAGCTTCTTCTCCATGGCTTCCTCTACATTCTTGAAGAGATGGGTACAGATGTGCCTGGAGAACATGATCTGCCTGGGGATGTTGATTTTCGGGTCCAGCGACTGAGAATACCTGGAATAATAGCGAAGGTATTAGCGATATATCCAAATTATAGTGATTTTTAATCGAAAAATAGCAATATATAACAAAGAATAGCGAAGATTAAGCGAAGTATAGCAAAGTAAAATCAAAATTATCTTTCAAGTAAGAAGGTAACAACTTGTAATTGTGAATTTGTCATTTCAAATACCTTATAAAGTGGCGATTCTCCACATGGCTGAACGAAAGGTTGGCACCGGCAAGGTAGGCCATGATCTCCAGGTTGGTCCTCAGCTGGAGAGGACTGTTCGGGTTGTACTTCTTGGGAGCGCTGGCGCTGCCGCCGGACTTGTAGTACTGGGTGATCGGGGTCACTGATAGCCTTCTTGAAGAGGTTTTGGATGACTCCCCGAACTTGACTCGCCAAGAGCTGGACTGGGACTGCTGCTGCTTCTTCTGGGAAAGAAAATAAAGAAAAAACAGTTGAGCTTCATTTCCAACAAACTATTGCAAAGTATAACGATGTTCACGCACAGTATTTGGAAGTACTAAGCGATCTATAACAAAGTATATGGCAAGATATTGCGAAGTATAGCAAGGTTTAAACGAAGTTTAGCGAAGGTTGCGTCAAACTGAGTCTAACTCACCTTTTCAGTCTCCAACGTGGCCTTCTGGTTCAGAAACTGCTTGGAAACGTCCGGATGCTTCGACATGATGTGGCAGACCATTCCTTGGGGGGTTCCCTGAGGCCGGGCAATGGACTGGCCACAATCCTCGACTTGGCAAAGAGCTCGAACTTCTCTTTCCTTCGCACCTTTCTTCACAGCCTCCTTCTTGAAAAAGTTCCAGATCGGTGATCTGGTAGGCTTGTGCCGGTAGGTGGTGTGATGAAAGTCGTCATCATCATCATCATCTGACGGCGGCGGAGACCTCTTTCTTGAGGACTTGGGGGTCCACGGGAAGCGAATATTGTTGAATATTCGCTTCGCTTCGCAACTTCGCTTCGCTTTAAATCCCAAAGCGAAGTATTTGTTATTGTCTGCTTTACATCCATATGAAGAATTCCGGTTCACAAACGAGTCAACACAGGGACGCCAAATCTTCTACGAATACACACGAAAAGACACTCTCCATTCAGAACATATATTCGACAATAATAATGTGTTCCAACTGAACATGTTTGAAGATTCTCTCTCTTCGAGATTCCTCACATTTTCGATGTTCCGGTCCAACGTTCTTCAATATTCTTCGTATCATTTTTCACCTCACAAGATTTTCTTTTCATACAATAACTGCTCATATATTGAATTTCTGTAAAACTGATTGATTATCATTTACCTGGACCATTTTAACGAACGAAAAATTATCAGCACGTATGACCTTGAAAATGTTAATAATTATTGTCCATTTTTATGCTTCATGTATACAAACAACTTTGATAATTATCGATCATGCTTAGCATGCCTTGGAATCCCAAGAATAAGATATTTATTTATTTTATTTATTTTAAAATAAAGAGGTTGCTTTCAAGATATGGGCTTTGTTGTTCAAATCAACATGGATTTACCAAACATCGCTCATGCATCTCTAACTTGTTAATGGCGCGATAAATCTACTGTGCTTTAAATGATTCTGATCAAACGGTTGATGTTGCTTTTATTGCGTTTCAACATGTGACTAACCGACGGATGCTTCTCAAATTTTAGAACTTGAGTAATTAAGATTATATCCTGAAAACATATTTTTAGAAGTGTGAAGTTGATAATCTTCGCCATTAAAACAAAATATGTATAACGAAAATTCACAATGGGGTACGAAAAGATTTCTTCATTTCTAAATATTCTCGTTTATGGAATTTACTTCTTGATAAAATATGACTGAGAACATCAATGACTGCTTTGAATAATAATAATAATAATAATTATAATAATAATAATAATAATAAAAATAATAATAATAATAATATTATTAATAATAATAATGATAATGATAATAATAATTTTAATAACAATAATGGTTATTCGCGGATGATCTAAAACTGTTATCTTCTGTCAGTTCTCGCGAAGTACACGAACAACTGCAACGAGTATTTCAAATGGTAATCAGATAAAACATCGGTAAAACATCGGGTAAATAAGCCTATTGGCTCTGTAACAATCGGAGAAGAATTAGGGATTCTGATCATAGATTCCTTGAAGTCGTTAGCGGACACTTGTGGGATAATAGTGAACGCTACCAGAATTCTACGCACAATTCGGCGTTCATTTTCGGCCATTACCCCACATATGTTTCAGACGCTGTTCTCAGTGCACTTTTGTTGACTGTTAGAATATATGCTTATGTTACGATTCCTCCGTCGAAATGTGAGCGTGATTCTTTAAATAGGTTACGCTTGATGGGTACGGAGATAGTGCATGGTATATGCCATCTGGCGTAGGAGGTTATACGGATCTTACTTAAACGTTACCCCATAGAATTTCAAAGTGATATATATATATATATATATATATATATATTACACAATCATTTAAAAATGAAAAAGTGATATTTTCGATTTCGTTCCGGCCCGCCGCATTCTTCTCCAATAATATGGTAACGAGTTTCTCTGGTTTTGCATATTTCTAGGGGAGTCGAAAACTCGTGGACATGAACTGAAACTGAAAAAGACCAGGAGGCTTAAGCTAACTAACGCGGCTCGTGAACATTCGGAACTCTAGTTTTTATCCATTTACCATTAGTTAGGCTATTTGAGAGTGCGTTGTATAAGCATTTGCTACGACCTTGAGACCTATTAATTTGAGTGATGTAGTGGTGGTCCTCTACACACAGGGTTTTCACTGTCAGCGGAGGCCAGGTTTCTTGTTGTGAAAAAGCTGAAATCGGATTTTATCGCTTCTGCTTTCGATTAAGAAGAAAAAGAATAGTTTAACAATCACAGCGCAGAAAATAATATACGTAGGGTATATAAAGAGCACCTCCGTATAACCGATGCGTGAAAAGGAAAACGCGGTTTCTGTTTACCAGTATGGTAAGAGGCCAACTAAAGAAGAATTTTGTATATGAAATCAGAAACGCTAACATATACATTCTTTACGAGATAGCGCTTGTAATAGTGATCTACTCCTGTTGCATAGAATTTAGAGGGAGTGTAACGACTAAAGTCGCTGTTTAACGCGTAGACCACCCGTTTCTTAGTTCGATAATTAAAAACAATGATTCGAGTTTACTACGGTTTTATTAACAAGATTAATAGACAATAACAATGGACAAACCTTAACTGTACCGGGTAGTACAAATGAGTCAAAAATACTCAAATGTTCCAAATGATAACAATAAATTCAGCCAATGCTGACAAGATAGACTGCCAAATTATAAATGCAAAGGGATAAAATTACCGTCAAAAATGTTTATCAAATACTAGACACCCAAATTGGTGTCAAAATCCAAGTGCCCAAAATGGCAACCAAATTCAACAACAATGTCCGACAATTGCATAAATAATGAATTAAAGCAAAAGGTTCACCAAATATGTGAACAGATTTCCAATAAGACAATTACAGAAAGCAAGGTTTAGCATCTTAATTATAAAGAAATAATAAACAAAACTAAATTCAAGTCACAAAAATAAGTATTTTATAAAAGTCAAAAGTAGAAAGGAAAAAGGAGAATTTCAGAGCTACATAACACTAAACATGTCTCTTACAGGGAGTACTCAAGAAATAATGTACCACAGTTTCACCCTAAACGCTGTTCTAAACTCGCAACGGAATTGCAGAATATAAGTTACTCTGGAAGACTGTTCCAGAAATTAACCACCTTAACGCTGAAATTGTGTTAGCTGGAGTCTGGCCGATTTTGCGTCTTAGCAATTTTAACTGATTAACCACGGGTGCTTAGATCTGGAAATAAGGTAATTATGTGGTTTATTACAACGCCACTCAACCCTTCAAGAACATATATATGGTCAACATTCCTTGGATTTCGACGAATAAAATTTATTCATTTATTCATTCATTTATTTATATAGGGTTTCAATTAGGTCAACCCTTCAACGACGGAGGAATAAGGAATAAAAGGTATAAAAGACGTAAAGATTTCAGGCGTGCGTAAGGTTTGGACGCTTTTCACGAATCATTCGTGTTGCAAGACGCTGTACACGCTCAAGTCGAACGATTAATCATTTATGTTGAAAAAATGCAAATACCTGTACAATACCATAAGATATATGTCTAAAATTAAAAAATCGCCACTTAAATATTTGCGTCGATGTGCTACAAAAATGAGCAAACGTAATTCGATTGTGATATGGTGGGGGGACATCTCGACTGGAACTATGTTTGGGAATATTTGTTTTTCCACGTATGTGTGTAACAAGGAATCACTATGGGATTTTAGTATTTTTTATCATAGAAGATCGTACCGTTTGATTGAATATCATTTCGTTTGATAATAAACAATTTTTGGCTGTTAGCTGTTCCAAAAAAACACACACGGACTGCATAGAAATTACGGCGAAATTTTATTCGGGAATGTGGCTTACAAGAGTCAGCTTGTGACTGCCGGTCGAGAGTTTTGAACTAATTATGAAAACGTATCTGAGTGGATGGGACCTGTTATAGATTATTCAGTATGTCAGGATTAGGTTGGATTGGATGCGTTTGCGCTTGATAGTGCAAACACCAAGTCTAGTCCGTCGGTCCTCGAAGGGTACATTATGCAAGCGTCCCAGGGCAGTAATTGTCCGGATTCATACGATACAAACTTTGTAAATGGGTGTACAACTCCGATGTTTTAGTCAGGTGGTACGATTCCCGTATATAGTGTGTGCTTAAATAATTCCCATGGAGGTCCACAAACTCCAGCTTACATGACGTCAGAATTGCCGGTGTTATTCAGTCTTTCCTCCGGGATTTGTTAACGTTTAGCCTGCGATGATGCTTTCGCACAATTATGGGATTCACATTGAAATCATTTAAAATTTCCACGTATATCTAACGTGACATATGTGTAGACAGGACAAAAGAATTACACATAAAATATTGCTGAGGTGTCAGCTGTATCCCTGACATTATCTGTCAATCCGTCCGCTGTCTGAACCGGAAAATCTCCTGGTTTAACCTTAGTGGTATTGTTTGCGATGGTGCAGAGTGTTTAATGATAACGTTCCATCTGTTCTCTCTGCATCAAATTTTGATAGTACTTGTATTTGCAAATAAAGGATGTCAACTTGTTTCGGACATTTCGAAAATTTTCCCAGGATAAGTCAATGCGAGTGAACCTGTGTGTAGCCCATGCAGAATTTCTCATTGCTAGCTAATTAAGATACAATGTTCTAGCTTTTCGCTTGGAATATAGCCTGAGATTTCGTCTAATCTCATACCGATGTATCTGAAAAGGCATCGCCCTACTTTTAGCGATAGCGTCACGCTTGCAGCAGAGACTGTCGTTACGTTCTATCGATCTATGCGTTGTTTTAACCCAACAGCCAGGAAATCAGAACGAGACCATGATGGGACGTTGATCGGGAGTCCAAGGTCCAAGCGCCCAGCGCGTGCGTTTGGACCGTGAACATGGTAGTATTTATAGGGTAACCACAGAGCGAACGCGTGCGGAACATCATAATCGTGGGAAGGTGCATGATGGGAACGACGGATGTCGGTTGTCACGGGCAAGTCAGACAATTTGAATTTTAATGAACATGGGGTTTGTTGCTCAGTTACAACATGACTCACTCAACAATAATTTTTCCTCCGTTGCGAATTCGTTAAGAGGGTGCCCTCCTAACACCCTCGTTTAAGCTTGGTTGTGGTAATACTTCACTTTTAGATCTACTTGCATGCGGGTTACTGAAACACGTCTTCGATCGGACCTTCTTCTTTATCTGCATTCCGGTAAATTAATTCGAGCTGGCACTTCTTACGCTGGCTTTCTTTGTTCTGGGATTTTGAGGTTGAATTCACCCATTAGGATTTCCAATGGAGTTTTCTGCATACTTGGAGAATTCCATTTTGCACCTGACGTCCTTAGTTGGTTGGCATGTCGTACCTATCTTTCTTCTCCAACCATTATCTCGTACCAAACGTGGCCCATGATCTTGTTAACGATCCATGGGGTCCATTGGTCTTATCACCCGGTAATCCTGGGCGAGGACATTTTGTCTGACCATGAATTTTTCGGGGTTTTGCGCCATGATGTCTATTGTATTGGGCTTCTATTGTGAGATTTTTATCGGTATGCTCCACCGTGTTTGGTCGCATGAGATCAAAGATTGTTCTGGGTGATTGCCTTAACATGATTTCCGCAGGTGATATGGCTCCAGGTACGTTAGGATTTTGTGTGATCCTGTTTAGCATCAAGAAATTCTGCAGAACGTCTTCCGTATTCCCCCCGCTGCATTGATCATTGCTCGCTCGGAAGTGTCCACGAACCTCTCCACTTGCTTGTTCGATTGCGGGTGATATGGAGGTGTGCGGATGTGCTTCATTTGATGTTGTCGGCAAAATGATTCGAACTCATTGCACGTGAATTAGCTTCAACTATCGGTCACCAATGTCTTTAGGTTGATTGACGTCCGAGTTGTTGTGTTGGTGAGTGGAAATATCTCTAGCTATTTCCTACGTGATTCCAACAGTAGGAGATAAGATATTCTATCCAGTGGGCCTGCGAAATCCAAGTGAATTCTCGACCAGGGTTTTGTGAGAGTGGGCCATGAGTGCAGTTCACACTTTTTCGGTGATTTTAATGCCGATTGACATTTAGAACACGAGCAAACCAGATTCTCAATGTGTGAATTCATAAGAGGCCAGTACTGGAAGCTACGACCTAGCGCCTTCATACGATTTATACCGGGATGACTTGTGTAGAATTGTTTGAGAACTACCGAATGGAGTTTTTTGGAGTTACCACTCCGAAAACATGAGACACTCATCCACGATTGAAAGTGAATGCTGAAGATGTTGGAATTGTTGTAGTTCTGGGTCTTGCACATATTCTGGCCATCTACATTTATGATATTCAATTACCTTTTGGAGTACGGGGTCTTTTAACCTGGCATCTCGAATTTGGTCAACTGTTAAAGGCAGCTTCGTCGTGGTGGTGCAAAACAAACAACTGACGTCAGCATCCAGAGTTGTTTGGGCCACCATATCTTCTTCCATAGTGTTTTCTGTAATCAGTCTTGAGAGTGCATCCGCTTATCCGATTTTCACGGTGGAGATGTATCTTATGTCGAAGTTATAGCCCAGTAGGATGGTTGATCATCGTTGTAGCCTGTTTGCTGTGTAGACAGGAATGCTCTCTTTGATGTAACAATAGCAAGCAACGGTTTATGGTCCGTCAGCAGTGTGAATTTCCGGCCATATAGTATCTTATGAAATTTCTCGACCGCGAAGTAGATGGCGAGCACCTCTTTCTCGAATGGGCTGTAATTCCGTTCAGCTGTGGTGAGTGATCGTGCTGCGTGCGCAATGGCTTTTTCGATTCCATCCTTGAAGACATGCGAGATAACTGCACCGATTCCGTAGCTGGAAGCGTCCGAGGCTAATATGATTAACAGCTTTGGGTCGTTATGTGTCAGTAAAAGATCTGAGGTCAGCATCGACTATATCTTCTCGAAAGTTTGTTGGGTTTCTTTGGACCATATCCAAGGGCATCCTTCTTCAGTGGATCATTGAGAGGGCCGCGTAACTCATGCATTGATGGTATAAATTCGCCATAGTGGCTGATTAACCCGAGGAATGATCGCGGTGTTGGGATATCATGTGCTGGTGGCATATTCTGAATCGCATCAATGTTTGATGGGTCCGGCCGTCGACCGTAACGATCAATGATAAATCCGAAATATCTTATGGATTCCATGAAACATTCACATTTTTCGGCCCGTAAACGGAGGCCATATTCGTTTACGCGTTTGAGAACTCCCTCTATACGATCACGTAGATCATCCACATTTGATCTGACTATGATTATATCGACATAGGCAGCAGAATGGGGTAAACCTTGGAGCATGGCATACATGATCTGTTGGAAGATAGTAGTTGCAGTCTTGACACCGAACGGTAAGAGTTGGTACTTGAAGAGCCCCCGGTGAGATTTTATAGTTAATAGCTCTCTTAATTCTTCGGCGACCTCAATCTGGAGGTAGGCTTCTGATAGGCCAAGTTTTGCAAAACACTGACCACCATTCAATCTGGCGAAGAGATCCTCAGAAAGAGGTAGTGGGTATTGATGATCTGCCAAGGATGCATTGAGACCAGTCGAATAATCCTCATAGAATCTCAGACTGCCAAATGGTTTTTGACAATCACAATTAGCGCTGCTCATGCTGAGTAGTTGACGAGTCTGATTACTCCGGCGGCTCGCAGTCTGTCAAGTTCTTTATCAACGCTTTGTAAAAGAGCGTAGGTAACGGGGCGTTTGGGGTGAAATTTTGGGTTCGCATTCAGGATCAAAATCAGCTTTGTTATAGTTTTCCGGCAATATCCAAGGCCATCTTGGAAGGCTTTCGGAAATTTGAGTTGAATCTGCTTTACCCAGTCATATGTCGATTTAATCACAGCATTGCACACAGTGTTCAATGAAAAATCGAGCAACTTCAAATTTTGAAGAAAATCCAGGCCAAGAAATTCAAGTTTGGATGTTTTGACGCGTGAAAGACACCTTCTAGTTGTGAATCGTTGAAGGCAATGCAGCAGGTTATCTGGCCCATGAGATTCAACCTTCCTCCAGATGCGCTGCGTGCAACATGACTGGTGGGATTTATGTTCGGTTTGCCAACTGATCGCCAAGTGTCTTCCGATATTATAGTGAAGTCGGAGGCACTGTCAACTTGAAAACGGGTGGGCGTACCATTTAGCGTCACCGTGAGATACTTCCGTCGCTTTCTTACATCCCCTTGAAAGGTTGCAAAGACAGGATAGGACCGATAAGTATTATTATTGGAATGATTGACTACAGATTTTTTATTAAAATAGTTCGTCTGAAAGAAATGTTCTTTATGCCCTTTTCTGTTGGAATTCTGTCATCGGTGTTTCTCGAATGGGCAATAACGCTCAAAATGCCATTCTCCACATTGCCACACCTGGGTGGGAGCTTGGCGTCTTGATCGACTCGTTGATCATTCTGACGGCTGCTTCGGTCTTTGATGGCAAAAACCCCCGGCTCAAAATTGCGGGGTTTCCGTTCGACCAACGCAGTGTCACGCTTCAAATTCAGCAATCTCTAGCATTCAGATGTGATTGACACAATGTTGATGTTTGGATCTTGATCGAGTCTTGACAATAATCACGTGCGAATGTCTTGCTCTTTCTCTGACTGTAAATTACAGACGAATATCAGCGATTGAAATTGGTCTTTAGTCATATATTAGAACTTCACATGCTCTATTTACTTTCCCTGCATAAGTCACAAAATCATCACAATCCTCTTCGATCAATTTCATGCAATTAAACAAAGAAGACGGTTGACAAAAAGATTTCTTCTAACAATTGTACAATTTGAACAAAAGTAAATGAATTTGAGGATTTCGGTAGAATAAGGTTGATAAACTTCTCATGTTCTAACGTTCACAGGCTTCTCAGTAGCAGTCTCGTTTTTCGACCATCATCAGTGTCGTTCCGGTCGGATTGGAAAATATCCTTGAATCTCGTGAACCAAGAATCGAAGGTGAAACCGCTTTCTGGGTCGTAATTGAATTCGGGGATACTGCTGATGATTGCATCCACCGCTGGGTTTTGTACGTCAATCTTCATGTCTTCAGAAATGACATCCAGATTTATCAAAAGTGTCCGGATCAAACATGCTTGAGCTTCTTCGAATTGCCGTTGCTGTTGCTGAAGTATTGATTTTAATTTTTCTGTTGTGATTGCCATTTCGAATTACTGGGTTCTTTTCTTCTCGTCGCCAAATCGTTATGAGGGATGTGTCGTCGATGATGCAGCAGAGACTGTCGTTGCGTTCTATCGATATTTGCGTTGTTCTAACACAACAGCATGGAAATCACAACGAGACCAAAATGGGACGTTGAACGGGAGTCCAAGGTCCAAGCGCCCAGTGTGTGGGTTTGGAGCGTCGACATGGTCTGTATTTATAGGGTAAATACAGAGCGAACGAGTGGAGTACATCATAATAATATGAAGGTGAATGGAGGGAACGACGGATGTCGGTTTTCATGGGCGAGTCAGACAATTTGAATTTCAATGAACAATGTAATGGACAATACCAAAAGGTGAAAACGGTAGAAATGACTTCGAACCGGGCTAGAGATACGCGTCAGTGTTGTCCAAAACTTGGTAAACAAAATTATTTGTATATGGGAAATGCGGTACTAAATTAGTATATAAAGACAAATTATTATCTGAACACCAAAAATCGGAGAATTAACACAACAGCAATTTCGAGCGTCACTAACGCTGGTCGAAACAAAACTGTTCGCGGTCGAAAATGGTGGAGAATGTTAAAATAAAAAGCAAGTAAATTTCCGTGAAATGAATGGAAAAAATTCAGGAGCAAAATAGGTTTATATCAAAATTAATATGTACAAATTGCTTGGAGCAATGAAAAACATGGAATCAAGACTGAACAGATAAACTTTCGAACTTAAATGTGAATAACACATTTACATTCACCACCCAGTAAGTTAAAAGACGACTGAAAGATGAGGATGCACGTTGAAAAAATTAAAATAGTTATATTGAGACGAAAAGAGCAGATATAAGGTGTTCTACCTGATAATTTATATAATAATGGCATTCCTGGATATTGATATTAAATCCTTTTCATAACTTTCTAATGAACAATCTCTCAATTTTGAATATTTATTTACAGCAAAACTTCTCAATCCGCACCCAAATAAAACTGGCCCGCAGGTGACCTCAACCTAGTGGAATCAATTCCCTTCGCCTAGCTGACAAGAAAACGGTTCATATTCAAGATAGATTAATCTATTACGAACAATCAAAACAACAAGGTTCAGAAAATCAACAACAGAAAACTTCACGCATCCTCGATGTCGGGAACACTCATTGACGTTTTCCCTTTCTCGAAATGTCAATGTTTTTTGTGTAGTATCTGATTATCGGAAAGCAATTTGTAAATACAGTTAAACTTATCTTTGTTGGCCGTCAAATTCCGCGGCAGAAATGACCTTGCAAATTTGTTTTGTAAATGTTCATAATACAATTTCATTCTAGAAACCATTTGGAAATTATTGATCATGATTAGCATGTGGGGATTTCCAAGAATAAAAATATTTATTTTTTTTAACAACTAAATTAGTGATTTACACTCAACGTCTACACAAGAAATAATATTGAAAATTTAATTTACATGCATTCCCTTCAAACCACTTGAGTTGGTAAACAATTCCAAAATCTCACATTATGGACACTCAATGCGTATTTGCGACAGTTCAAATTGCTGTGTTGTTGGTAAAGTTTAATCGATCATCACGCATATGTGTGTTATAAGTTGTGTGCTCTGATGAAAATCGCGTTGGATGTAGAGCGGTATGCAAGTCATTATCTCTCGAAGAAATGCGTGTAAAAGCTTGATATTTGTAATATTTGTAGCTTGTGTCAGTACATTGAAATCACCAAGAGTGAGTTAATGTGATTAAAAGAGCTCAAACTTATTGCATTAGATTAAGCAGTATCAACAGCCAGGGATGATGAAGTGGGTGATAAATCAATACTAAGATTCATAGACGGTTATCAGACAAGTCAAATGATCGAAACAGCACATAGACGACAAGTAGCTGGGAAGAGAAGATTATTAACCGAATCTTTTGGAGCCGACGAAATAAAATACATATTAACACAGGTCCCGCAATTTTTGACACGTATATAACTTATCTGCTCAAATATCCACCATCCAAACTTTTATCCGGATCAAACAATAAATGTTTGTAAAGAAGCTTATAATGCCTGACAAATAAATTGCAGATTAATCAAGTTTCATGAAAAATATTGGCTACGCCTGAGAGCCATAAACAGAACATTGTTCAATCAGCATTTAGCAGAGTAAAAAATCTCCGTGGCAAACATGTTTCTTTTTCCCCATGGAGGCAGTTTTGCTATTTACTATGATCAACACTCAGAGAAATCGCAGACAACGTCTTGATACTGGAAGACAACCTGTGCTCTATACTTGAATAAGCAATGGTTAAAACTGTGTTGTTGGTGTGGATAACCGACCGACGTCAGAAGACGGAGCATGCAATGCTAGTTTACTAAAGAAAACGATGTTGGTTCTTTCAAGATATCACACTAACGTCCTGATAATGGGTGACTTAAATCTCCTAAAATTTATTGAGAAAAGATTCATCCGGGATTTCTGTTGATCATACATTCTGTCGAATGCTTAATGAAATTACTTTAGTCAACAAAATCTCAAGCAACACTCGTTTCAGAAGCACTGACAAACCGTCCGCACTTAATCTTGTTTGGATGAGCGAGGAAAATGTCATCGATGATATCCGATATGCAGCAAAACTGGGTAAGTGTGATCATATAGTCATTGTTTAGAACTATATACCTGTAGCAAAAGAAGCAAGTAATGTTTAAAATTGATGAGAAAAGGTGATATGGTTACATCAACTACGGAACTTCAAGAAGTCACTGCCTTGGTACCTATTAAGAGTGATGTCCAACAATACTGGGCATCATTAGTTGAGAAACTCTAGAATAAAATAGAAGTTCCTAGAAATGTCCAGGCAGAAAGAGAAAAATATCGTAAATCTTATAAAAATTGCACGAAATCCGAGATCCCTTTCCAGATCCTTAATAGTAAGGCCGATGGAGGTCCAGGCTGCGTAACAATTACAGTTTTTATATAAAAAATAAAAAGTAACCACTCGAAAAATTCTTTTAATGTAATTGAAAAACGATTCCTTCCAGATCAGCGATTGAGAGTTTTAGTCCAGACGTCAATGTTTTATCACTTAGGTAGCCGAGGCAAATACGAGACAAGGGCACAACTAGAATGCAGATCAGTTTCTCTAGATCACGCAAACAATATTCCTACAACAGTCAGAATTGTGTGCAAGCAGCACGGATATCAAATAAAGAAAGAAGGGCAAATCTGAGTGGGGAGAAATTTCTATTCAAACAAACCACGTAAAAACTCAAACTGTGTACAGTGATTGGAATGAACTAAATTTGTAAGGAAACACCATAGTCCAGGGTGAATGCATGGTGTCGGTTTTACTTACTACGAACCGAACGACCTCGGCCATTGTCGGAGCGGCCATATTCTTGAAAGCACTGACAAGGAGAAGGACTTGGATGTGTGGGTGAGTAGCACGTTGAAACCGTCGCATAACGCCACAGCTGTCTATGAAAAGACGTCGCGAGTACTGCTACTGCTAAAACGCGTGTTCGGGAGTTTCACTAAGCAAACCGTTCATCGAATAATTAATACGTACTTGAGGCCAACCATGGAGTATGCGGTTCAGGCTTGGTCACCCTGGCTACAGAAGGACATGAGCCTCTTGCAGAGAATATATCATCGGACTACCAAGCTCGTACGCGGTTTGAAGCACAAACAATACGAAGATCGTATTGCAAGTCTCAATCTATTAGACTTTCGCTACCGCCGTCTTAGAGGTGATTTGATACTTATGTTCAATAAACTGCATACCCCCAACCTTCCCCTAAATCAACTATTCACGCGACTACCACGCAGAACCAGCCGGAGTCACGACTATACAGTACATATTCCTGACTCGAGACTGAACTGTCGAAGGTACTTTTATTCTGTACGTGTATGCTTTACCTGGAACTGCCTACCTTGTAATGTTGCACATTCACCCAACTTGGATATATTCAAATCGAATTTGGACAAGTTCATGTCGGCCAATCCAAACATTGAAACAGTATATTCTGCATCATAAAGCTTTGAACCAATGCATCCAAGTAAACTATACATATTTACCCTATCAAACCGGTTGAAAACAATTTCTGCTCTATGTATTTTTACGTGATTCCTGAACTAATCATTAGGCAAACAAACCCCGTTTCACTACCTATGTTATCTGTAATTCGCATATTATTCTGTGGTTTTTGTAAAGCTATGTGCTTTTCAGACCATTAAATTGAATTGAATTGAATTGAATTGAAAATTGCTTAATTTTCTACCCAAACGAGCACTCATTTCAAAAATAAGCACATTACCGGACATTGCTGTAAAGTCGCGAGTGTCCTGGTGAGATCGCCCGGGTAAAATACGAAAACTGCCAGGCGCTGAAAAAATATAACCATTCCTTTTAAATCAATGGCCCTATGCTCTATTCTGACCACTTTCTGATCTTTTCAGCATGTCAATGAGTTAATAGTCAATAGTATATTATGGTACAAAAGCTATGAGCTTAAAATATAACCATAGGATAGTCAGTACAGGGGGTCGGGTGGAGTTCAGCGGGTTCGGCGTCAATCGTTGTAGCAAGGTTTAAAATGAATGTACAATTGGATTAATCACATCTATATACCAATGATGGAACCGATCTAATTTGCCTAACTAAAAACCAGTCACATTATTACAAGTGGTTTTCGAAACTCTCGAAAAGTTTGTAGATAGAAAGAAGAAGAAGAAGAGAACTTTATTCGTTAAAACGAATTTTCAGTTAATCAAAATAGTTGAAACACAGAATTTCAATACGAATAAGGGGGACGTCAAACTTTGATGGAGAAAATTTGAGATTGCCAGTCACATTCAAAATCAAAACAGTTTCGGTTCCGTCTTCAGGCATGTATGAGTTTTCTATCGCATTTTTCTGACCGGCGCAGCAAATTCCCCATCCTTCAAAAAATAAAAATATTGCGCAGCGTTTAAAGCGTGCGGGGCATCAAACGTCCTTTGTTTACATGTTCACGACATGTTAAAACGTTTCAAAAACAAAAGGTTCCGTGTAGACTGAAAAAAATAAAAACGCATGAAAACATTAATTTTGAGCATGATGAACATATCAAGCATTTGAAACAAAATAAGCTTTTTTACACCTCAGCATGGATTTAGGACACGAAACTTTGTTTCACCAATCAACTTATAACTCCTGATAACTGGACTGGAGTCGCGGATAATGGATACCATATTCATGCTTGTTGATTGGATATGTCTAAAGCAGTTCACCGAGTTAAGCACAACATACTGCTACAGAAATCGAAGCAGCTCATTGTTGGAGGCAGATTAATCGGCTGTATATAATATCAATTGTCTGGTAGAGTTATCAGTATTAAAGTTAATGAGGCACTATCCAGCCCAGTAGAAGTTACAATTGGTATACCTCAAAACTCAGTCATGAGGCACGTATTCTTTTTGGTGCACGTGAAAATTATACACGAATTAGTCCGAGGTAAACCATTTAATTTGGGGACAACATAAAACTTCAGACAAGCCTGCGCACCAAAGAATAATGCCAAATTTTACAAAATGAGCTTGGTGTTCTCCATACGTTGTCTTTACGAAATCCCTTACGATTCAACATGTAAAAATTCAAAATGTTAAAATTAGGCAAGTTCTTCAAATTTCCATACTTTCTGGGATCTCGGCATGTTCAATGGCTTACAGAAATGAAAGACATGGTTTTGTGTTTATTAGGATTAGTTATAAGTCTTCACGGCAATGTTATGCGGTATACAAAATGTCCTGTCAAAACTTGACACTACTCAACGGGATTTTCGTTAGTTCCACAATGCTGATACTCTCAAGGAAAATTACCACCTATATGAGGTCAACAATAGGGTATGCTGTATAAGCATGATCCCATGGTTTTAAAAGGACATGGTTTTGTCGTAAGCTTTATACCACCGCGCTGCAAAAACTGAGGACGGGAATATACAAAAGGCCATTCAAGGAAAGGATTGCAACTCTGAACCTATTTACATTTCCGTACCACCGTGATCTTGCTGTTAGACATTTGGCCTACAATGAATCGCCCAGTTGAACATCTGCTTCATCGGAAAGAAACACAGGAAAGTGGATCACATGACTACTAATAATTATTCAAGGATCTATTTCGAACTGTCAAAGGTTTTTCTTTGCTTCCGAGTTTGTTTTATATGAAACTCTTTGCCCCCACTTATCATTTATTCATCAAGCCAGAGCATCAAGGCTGAACTTGACTAGTATATGTTGACCAAATCAAACCTCGCACCTCAGTACAAAAAGATGACTTTTCATACCGAGAAAACATATTTGTTCCCCCTAGTTGCTATAAATTTTTGGAATTTTAGAACATTCACACCTTGAATTTCGTTAAATAGTTGATGGATTCGTTGGAGAAGGACACCACCAACGTTTCTTGCTGTTATAATGTGTATACCCTCATATTAGTAATAGTGAATTTAGATTTATTTAGGGAATTACTCAACCAGGTTTCTGTCACTGCAATCTAATCTGAAGACGTTAAGGTTGTTGATATTCTTTTCCGGCGGAATGATCATAGATTGAGTCATTATTATGTCGTTTTAACTAAGGATCGCTTGTGAAAAATCTTTCTTCTTTGCAGTCGTTATTCGTCTTTGTTCGAACTGAATACACCATAGACGATAATAGCTCGGTTATTTATTGCTTCTTTTCCCAGTTCCGGATTGTTGCAACAACGTTGTTGCTTTTCTCACTAACCAACAAGAACTATTCATTCAGCGGATGCTTTTACAACTAAAAGTGATAAGACGAGTAAGATATTTAGTATATCTTGTACAGACGTTATTACTACACGCAGTAAACTGGGTGAGTTCGCACGATGTAATTTCGGTGGTCTGAATAACCGGGTTTACGAAGCAGGCGTACCAGTAATATTTTAGCTTTGTCAAATGATCATTTCAATGTTTCATACAATCTGCCTTGCTTTAGCGATAGCGCTGCTAAAACAGTGAGATTACTGCAAACTATTGTTAGACCTTCGATTTTGTACTGTTAGTTCGTTTAATGATATTGCTTCTGTGTTCCTTCAGTGTTTAGCACTATTTGAAACGATTTTGAGGACTATACAGCGTGAAATCAGATTCATACAAAAATTCTCAACGTAAGTTTGACAACTCGTGGCTAAATCTGGTGACGAATTATACTTAATCCTCGTCACTTCGCGCTAATTCTACACAATATTACATCAACCAACACCGGTTGTATCGATTTAATTACCGTTTTGGCTGTACTTTTTTTGACCTCGTTGAAATAAAACAATCTGCTGCTAGGATTGAAGATTCGTCGGGCCTCTCTGTCGAGTAAAGGAAGTGGTTAATGGTAAGGACAAATCTGTCTCGGTTTGCAACTGCTCACACACATGTCACGAAAAATGTGACAAATCATTAATCGCGGAGGCTACATCGATTCTCAATGATGGAAACATTACTCAAGTCTGCTACGACTGTAAACATTATCAAATAAAACCAAACGCTAGTCTAAGTGCTTCAAGAATTGTTAAGCAATGCAAACTGGATAAACGCATGGTGAGCTTAGAGCTCAGCATACAAACATGAAAGGCATCATCTGAAACGCTACGTGAAGCTAAGAAATCTAAATTTGTCGGTACAACTAACAAAAAATCTGAAAATACTGTCTGTAATGCTAACCAGACAAAATATACATCGCACATTATTCCGCGCGAACGCGAAAAGGTCATAAATCTGCTGGAGTGTCTCGCGGAGCGTTCTCTTCATGAACACTCAACCTTTATAAAACCGAATGTCAACCGTATGTCTGACCTAAAATCCTCTGACATTAAAAAAGTTACGAAGATCAGGACTTCCACTCATCAAAAGGTTGAGATGAAACCATGTGATTCAAATCCAAGTGTCAGCGCGGAAGACAAAAAAATCTCAGTGTAATCTGTACAAACTTGAAGGAATTCGGCGATGACACACTTCGTCAGACAGACCTGGAGAGTACACAGGGAAAAATATCCTAAGCGACGTCAGACTAAGCACATTCAATTCAGTCTCAGAAGCACAACCTTAAGAATTGCCATGCAGAGACAATGAAGTTTCAAAGATGTTGCTCTCAGGGTGTCGGACAAAAAAAGACCATCTACAAATCACCGCTACATACCCAAATCGGTATTAACTGTTTATGCACAAATATACAGTGTTTGCGAAACAAAATATCTGAAAAAACGCATTTCAGCAATCAGTTTTTCGCTAACGTTATCTCTATAACCAAGACATGGTTCTTTGATCAGGTGAAAAATTAAGAGCTGGCAAGTACGAACATGATTCTGCTTCGGCGGACCGCTCGAGAACAGGCGGCGAAGTAATTGTGCTTAACCACGAGCGTCTTTACTGCACAATGTAACCGCCAAAACGGTCCTGGGAAAATCGGGTTCAACGTCAAAGATTTCAGTCACCATATAAACACCAATGTGTCTATCCAACGGTTGAGTTACGCGTCCAAATCCACCAAGATATTGACAAGACAATACGTGAGATGAGTACGGTACTATTGAAGCAAAATAATTATACAATAAAAACAGCAAACCTCAATTATTCCGCTTCGTACTGAATCCAAAATCAAGAATAATCAACAGTAGCAATGACCACGAGTGATTGCAACTCCAAATATCGCGCGAACGGCCAAATATAGATAAACAAAAATAAGCTCGACAAAGAATAAAGTCAAGTAGTTCGGTAAAACAAAATGGTACAAATATACAAAAATACCAGCAGATTTAGATACCGTAAATACCCGCGTATAAGACGATACCATGTATAGGAC